>BQNB010053998.1:7865-39742 GCA_026074375.1 Tanacetum coccineum | reverse complement strand
ATCACTGTCTCTAAATGGAGCCTGCTTCTTTGCCAAAGCCTCAGAAAGTGTAAACTGGCTATGGCATAAAAGACTATCACATCTCAATTTTAAGAACATTAATAAGCTTTCAAAACAAAACAAAGTTCTTGGTCCTCTTTTACTAGTTTATTCAAAAGATAAACCATACTCTGCATGTGAAAAAGGGAAGCACCATAGAGCTTCATTCAAAACTAAACAAAACTTCTTTATCAGGAAGTGTTTGCATATTCTTCATATGGATTTATTTAGACCAGTAAGTCGAATGTCCATAAATCATGAGAAGTATACCCTAGTCATTGTTGATGAGTACACGAGGTACACATGGGTACACTTTCTCAGGAAGAAAAGTTAAGCACCTGAAATGATTATGTCTTTTATCAGGATGGTAGAAAACCAAAATGATAGAAAAGTCAAACAAATCAGAATTGATAATGGGACTGAGTTTAGAAATCATGAGCTTGAGAGTTTCTGTGATGAGAGAGGAATTTCTCAAAATTTCTATTCTCCCTATACACCTAAACAAAATGGTGTAGCTGAAAGAAAAAACAGAACTCTCATTGAGGCTGCTAGAACTATGTTGAATAGATCAGTCCTTTCTAAGCACTTTTGGACTGAAGCAGTCAGAATAGCATGCTATACTCAAAATAGATCAATCATTGTTAAAAGACATGATAAAACTCCCTATGAAATATTCAGGGAAAGAATTTATGATATCTGGTATGTGCTTAAATACACATACCTTTTACCTAATAAAACGAGCTAAAAAGACCAATAATGACCAATAATACATGAAAAATACATTGTATCCGTTTGTATTGTAAATTGTGTCATGCAGGTACGGATATTAAATAAAAGGACAAAAACAATGGCAAAATGGACAAAGCCGAGCACGGGAATGAAAAGAGTGCGGAAAACCAAAGCCGAAGGCGTACCCATCTTCTACGGACCAACTCGGGCCCACTTAATGGGCCGAGTCAGCCCACAAGCCTAATATACTAAACTAAAGCCAAGAATTATTAAAAAACCTCAAACTAAAGCAAGAATTATTAAAAAACAAATGCATATCGCTCGCTTTTAATATTTAACGGCCTATAGTGATAAAGATTTCTAATATAAAAGCCCAAGTCACGCAACTATATGACAAAGTATCGCGCAAACTTACTGCTGTCTTCAACTTTATACACTTTCCCGGGTCAAACTTACTGTACTTCACTATACACTTTCCCTCCCAAAATTTACACAGAACAATCGATTAAACCAGGGTAAATCAAATCCCATTCACACGCTCTATAGTGCTTCTAGAAGGCAACTACTAACACCTCTGACACCCTCGTTAGCCACGCTGGTAATCCCCAGCAGTCTAATTGGTTAAAGATACGTGTACTTGATCCAACGGATGAAAAGATAAGGATTATGAGGCGGTTATGATTAGAGGGTCGAGATTGAAGAATGGGACGCTCCTCCTTGGCCTAGAAAGTTCCCTTGCCCTCTATAAATAGAGGCTTGGATCACACTAATGGGCATGTAGTTTTTAGTTTAGCTTTTAGTAGTCATAGTAGCTTATTGTAGCTTTTAGCTTAATTGTCTCGTTTTTTTAATGTAATTTACTTTCTAAAGCTTGTATTCTCTTTGATTATCAATAAAATTTCAGTGTTCATTTAATTCGTGTTGAATTCATGTTTTTTCCTTTTTGCAATTATGGTTTAAATAAGTTCAAAATCACCTAATAAGCTCTATAAGCTCTTTACTACTTCATAAGCTAGATTCCATTCAGTTAAGCCTTCAAAAGCTTAACTGAATTTGAATTTCACTTTAAATCTCCCCTAAATTTCCTCAGCTTTACTTTTGGAAGATAAGCTAATTATGGAAGGGCTTATGGACCTCACCAGCTTGTTTCTAACAAGCTGGAGCTTATAGATAAGCTCTAAAGAGCATAATTAGATCCCTGTTTGGCTGGGATCAAGGTACTAGTTCTAATTTCTTATTTTCATTTAAATTTAGCTTAATTACTGTTTGCTTATTAGTTAGCTTATTTGTGCTTATTTTTTGTTGGTTTGTGCTTATTTGACCTTTATTTGCTTAATGCTATATCTATTTTTACAAATCTTAGCTTAATTCACTCTTTTGTAGCCTAAAAATGGAAAACTAGATTTTTAGGGGGGGGTGTGTTTGGCACATAGACGAGCACTCAACACTAGTTAGTTTTGTGCACTAGCCACTTTGGCCTTTTAATCAATTTTAACTAGCCTTAATTTAGTCCTAAAGTCAGTTTTTACAAGTTTTTTAAAGTCCACAAATCAAGTTTAAGGTTTATTGTATGCATGGTTTGAATCTATGGAATTTTAGTTTGATTTATTTGCTTATTAGCTTAGATCTTGATTTATGGCATTTAGGTGTTGTTTTCATGCTTGTTGATTTGGTTCCAAGATGCAGTATAATGCACAGGTAGTATTAAGGGGTTGTGCCAATGAGGTCGTCTCTGTCACAACAAGCAAATTTTTTGGAAAATGTCATAAAGATGACCCATCGATGATTACTAGTCACGTATTCAACACATAGATCACTTCTACGAATGACCTATACGTGTACACTTAATATACTTTGTTATTAACATGACGATTATCGCTGAACGTACAAGATACGTCGTGTTAAACTGATGCATATTCCTACTGTCTTTTCTCCGACGTAGGGCAGCTCACGGATATGGCTGAAAAACCAAACCTAAAAGAAAAGACTCCACACACCAGCTCGGTCGACGGAAAATAAATCATGTTGTTTTTAAAGTTCCAAAGCCAGTTTCAATAGCATTTTAGATTGTGTGTGTGTGTGTTTGTTTTTGGTCTGGTATTGATAGAATGATCATTAGACATCATAAGCTTATCTATTTTTTGTTTTTTGAATTTGTCACAGTACAATTTACTAGCTTTTACTAGCTTAAAAATAGGGCTGCAAATTGCCATTTTCAAACTTCAAAAAAGCCAAAAATATATTAGTTAATCTGTCACTTTTTCAAGTCTTTTTTTCTAGCTTATGTCTAAACCAATTTTCTTAAATCTAGATTTTATGTGTTCCTTGGATATTAAGCTCAATCTGTTTTTAGTCCTTATCTATTTCCATGTGCTTATTTTGTTTTAATCTTAGCTTAAATTTGGTCATTTTCCCCTTTAAAACTGTTTGAGTAAGCCAATTTTCCTTTTAGCTTCTGAGTTCTACTCTCATTAGCTTATTATGACTAAGTAGTTAGTTGTTCTCAACTTATTAGCTTTTTATTTGCTTATTGAGTCTTAAATATCATAACAGTTTAGCTTAAAAAGTCTTATAAAAAAATTTAGTCATTCTGTCAGTTTTAAGCTTGCTTAATCTAGCTTATTAGTAAGTTGTAGAAAAAGTTGTTTTACAAAAGTTGCTTATTTTGACTTATAGATTAGCTGTTTAAAAAGAAAAATAAAAAAAATGTTTTATCAAAAAGAAAGGTCACAGGGTTCGAACCTGTGACCTCTCCCTTAACACACCAACAACTTAACCAACGCGCCCTAGGGTCTTTTTCATTAGAGTCTCAACTCATTTATTATTTAAGGGTTTTTCTAGTTTTGCTTATTCGTGCTTTTTAGCTTTTTAACTGCTTATTTCTTCAGCCACTTTTCCAGTTTTTAATTTTCTTAGATTCTACATAGTTTAAAGTATTTTTCATAATTTTTCTAGATTTTTAATAATTAGTTTACTATTTTTAACACTTAATTTAGATTAAATTAGTTTTTAATTCAAAAAAATAAATAAATAAATAATATATAATTTCTTTTTCAAAAATTATTTTAATTCATTTAGGTTTTATAGATTTGCAATTTGAAGTCTTAGGGTTAAATTTGATGTTTTAGGTATTTAGTCGCGTTTAATTTAGCGTAGAATTTAATAGCTTTAAATGTTTAATTCCCGTTATTTCTAGTTTAGTGTGCCTTTTATTTAGTTTCTCTTGCATTTTTAGAATTAGAAATCAAAAACGAAAATATTCGATATTCAAGCATCAAACAAAACACTTTTGTGAATTTCAAATTCACCTCTTATCGGGATTCGACATCCGGGAGATAAAATATTATTTGTCCTCAAGCAATTTTCTTATCAAACGGGATACTCTCTATACTATAATTAATTTGAGATATTTAGGATATATATTTTATTATATATAGACTATTTGTCAACAAATCAATATCAACTACTTTCATGTGTTTGGATGTCTTGTGTTTATTCATAACCACAAGGATCATCTTGGCAAATTTGATGTTTACAATGCTGATGAATGGATATTTCTAATGAAAATTCCTTTGTATCCAAAAGCCTTCTTAGTCTATTAAACACAGAAGACAACAAATTGAGGAGACATATCAATTTGACATTGATGAAAGTATGGAGGCCATCGGTTAACAATATATCAGAAATGAGAATTGGTATGAGATGATTCATCTAATATCCCCCTAATGAATTTGTACATTGAGGTATCCATCTAGACAATACCAAGTAGACTTTGATATCTCATACTATGTTATTCCTTATGGTCGTTCACTCTCTGAACTTACTCAAGATAACCAAGTCCCTAAAGTGATTGCTCTAAGTGAGCCTGATATACCTCACACTGAGGATACTGAAGGTTATCTTGATCTAATTAACACTGAATGGACTCATGAAAAAAATGTTTAGAATGATCAAATGATCACTCAACCCACTGATGTACCATCAGGGAAAAATACTAGAAGTCCCAGAATACTGTACTGAATCTTTAGTCCTTGATGTCACTCAGACTCACATCTCAAATCAAGCCTCTATAAGTTCTCATCCTGTTCCTTAGGATAGATGGTCAAGAGACCAACACATTGAACTTGTGAATATCATTGGAGATCCCGGTGAAGCTATGCTTACAAGAAGCATGGCTGCCAAGCTTACAGTTGCCTTAGCTAGTGAATGTATATTTGCTGACTTTCTCTTTGAGATAGAACCTAAAAAGGTGTCTGAGGCATTGAAGCACTCAGGATGGATTGATGCCATGCAAGAAGAACTGAATCAGTTTTATAGAAACATAGTATGGACTCTTGTTCCTCTCCCTTATGGAAAAACAACCATAGGCTCCAAATGGGTATTCGGGAACTAAGAAAGTGAATAGCATGTTATATACCACAAAAAAAACAAAGCAAGACTGTTGCACAAGTTATAGTCAGGAAAAAGGAATTGACTAATAATGAAAACATTACACCAGTGCAAGTAATAGGTAGCTCCTCAAGGATATTCCTTGTTTTTTGGTGCCACATATAAATGAACTTTAAAAGTTTAACCAAATGGATGTCAAAAGTGCCATTCCTGAATGTAAACTGAAAGAAGAAGTTTATGTCAAATAGCCTTCTGGATTTGAAAGTAGTGAGTTCCTTGACTATGTTTGTAAGCTTGATAAAGCCCTTTATGGACTGAAACAAGCACCAAGGCAAATGCTATGAGACTCTCTCTACTTTCCTTATTCAAAATAACTTACCAAAGTGGATGAATAAGATAATACATTTTTATCTATAAATCAAAGGAAACTTTCTCCTTAGTTCAAGTGTATGTGAAGACATCAAAGTTTGGCTCAACAAGTTATAAACTTTGTAAACAGTTTGAGAAACTGATGACAAAGAAATTTGAAATGATTATAATGGGAGAACTCACTTACTTCCTTGGACTGCAAATCAAGCAGGATGATAAAGGAGTCTCAATTTTCCAAGAACAGTACACTAGGAACTTACTCAAGAAATATGAAATTTCTAATAGTTCCTCAGTGAAAACACCCATGGTTCCTCCAAAAAATTTAGGTCTTGATCTTGCTAGCAAGTCAGTCAATGAGACCTTATATAGGGGAATGATTATGTCACTAATGTACTTAACTACAATAAGGCCTGATATCTAATTCTCTATTGTTTTATGTGCAAGATATCAGTCCAATCCAAAAGAATCACATCTAATTATTGTGAAAAGAATCCTCAGGTACCTGAAAGGTACTCCAACCCTTGGTCTGTCTTATCTAAAATGTTCAGGCTTTGATCTCAAAGGATATTTAGACTCAGACTATGAATGGTTTTGGTTAATAAGTAACAAAAAAGCCCCACAGGTGCTGTCAAATACTTGGTGGAAAATTAGTTTGTGGGAGTGCCAAGAAACAGCAGTTAGTGGTTATGTCCTCAGCTAAAACTGAATATGTTGCTGCTGCTGGGTGTTATGTAAGTATTCAATGGATGAAAAGTCAACTCAGTGACTATGATATCCATTACAATATGGTACCTATCTTTTGTTGACACACAGTGCCATTGCATAATCCAACAACCCCATCCTTGCACTCAAGAACCAAGCGATATTGACATAAGAGATACACCATCTGGATCACAACCTTAAGGAGACATAGAATTACACTTCATCCCTACTGAGTATCAGCTAGCTGATATCTTTACTAAACCTCTAGATGAACCTACTTTCACAAGGCTGAAAGCAAAGTTAGGCATGTTGAACATTGATTGATCAGTCTCCCTGATCAAACACGTTCAGTGTGGTGTATATTCTTTTCTCCCTGAAACTATCTCCCTGAAACATATATGAATCCATGAACACTGAGGGATAAGGATAAATAAAGAAACTAAATGCTTCTATATCTTTTAGTTACTTAATGTCCTAGGTTGGTGACTGAACACATTAAATAAAGAACAAATATTCCTTATCTAACTGTCATCCAACAGTCATGGGTCCCCACTTCTCCTAATATCACTCAAATAAACTACCATGCATTTAATGCTCACTCCCACAAACCTGATCCCTTCCCAAAATGTCTAATCAAAAGACTTTGAAACTCGTTATTCATTAATACTGATCATCACTGCAAAAGTAAAACGGCGCAACAGTTGCCATGATAAACGGGATCGTGTAACGTGGGGTATAGAATTAAATGCGTTCCCAAAACAATTTAACTTTTTCCAAAAAATGAAAATTTTAAAATAATCAAAACCTTTTCACGCACCCTCTATAAATACCCTTCTTCAAAACAAGAACACACACAAATTTCCAAAAGCAAATAAACTCTGCTCAAATTCTCTCTCAAAGCAAAAGTGTGGGTGTTCTTCAATTTTTTGGTAAAAAGCTTATCTCTTAATCAGATATTCATTGCAATACTTCTTTCAAAAGTTTGTTTTGGTCAATCGTGTTCCATACAAAGATATCAATCTTCGTATAGTCCCTTTTGACAACATATCACACATTTCACGACAACGATCAAGTTTGAAATAAACCTGTGACCATCTGGTGTGTGGTATTCTGCCATTAAAACTTTTTTGTTTTTCAAAACATTACTCATATCAAAATGGCAAAACAACAAACAATCAAGTATGCTCCTCAATGGACAAACATGATTGTGGACAACGTGATTTTTCAGACTAACAATGTGGTGGGTAACTTTAACTACCCACCAAATGTGCCTGCCTACAAGCCCATAATGAAATTTTTGCGAAACTGTCCTTTGTACAATGCTTTTACCAACTATCCCTCAGTGGTCTATCAGAACTTCCTTAGGGAGTTTTGGAGCACTTCTGTTGCCTTTGACCCTTTTCCATCAACTGATAAGCCTAAGAAACGCCCACTCAAGGAATTCCTCATCAAGTTTTCAGCTTTAAATGGGCAAAGACCTTTGACCCTTGACTTTCACACCTTTTGTTCATCAACTGGCCTTGATTATTATAATGGTAAATATGTGGCTCATCCTGCACCTAAGGTTGTGAAGAAAGATTTGGGCAAAATTTCCATCAACCCAAGTTACCTGGACAAAACCCTAGTCCTGAAAAACTCTTTTCCTGTGGCTTGGAGAATTCTGTTCACTTTTGTTATTCAGGTTCTCGACGGGAACTACTCCTCTACTAAACAAGTCAACTCCATCCAGCATCTTTTAGCCTACAGTCTCATCACTGGGACTAAGGTTGACATATGGGAGATCTTTTATAGTGATCTCGTAACCAAGATACTGAATAAGTCTAGGCTGAAATACGTTTCATACCCTAGATTTATCTCATGTGCTTTACAAATGTTACTGGGTTCTGAATACACTTAGGATAAAAAATTTAGGTTTTTACCCCCCATCTTGAGTAACTCTAATTTTACAAAGGACCTACCCAAAGTCACTGATATTGAATTGATGGCCCATATGATTGCTGTAAATAATTGGAAGGACTTAGTGTCTCCACCTCCTTTGGTTGCAAAGCCAAAAAAGGGAAGTCTTATATTGTCTTTAACCTTACCCAAGTCACAGGGCCCTAAGGCTTCAGGAGCACTCTCTAAGAAGAGAAAACAGCCTAAGTCTAAAAGACCACCCACTGAGACCAAGGAATCATCACCCAAGCCAACGGAGGGTTCTGAGCAATCCCACTCAATCTCTTCGGGCACTGTACCTGATTCTCAAGATCTAGAGAGAGACATACAACTCGCTAGTACAAGATTTCCTTCCACACTCGATGAGGGCACTCGTCAATCAAAACCTTTGCCTGAGGGTACTGCTACTCATCCCAAAGACTCAGGGGGAAACAAACAACCCCTTGACAGAGATAAAAATTCCACGGCTTCTAATGAAGGCACGGCTAAAACCACGTCGCGTCCTGAAGGGTCACTTGGGGATAAAGACTCAGGGGGAAACATACCACCCGCTGATATGGAACCAATACACACTCTTGTTGCTAATTTTTCAGGGACTGGTGCTAAGTACCAGGTGGATAAAATCTAATCTACTAGATTGAGGTACCGGTCCCTAACCAAAAATAAAGGCAAGACTTCTTCTGAAGTGGAGCCGAATACTAAACCTCTAAAACTCTAAACTTATGCTGATATTCAAGCCTTCCTACTCTTTGATGATGAACTAGATAAAGACAGTGATGAAGAGGAAGTACTTCCTGTTGGGGATGATAAAGAAGTTATAACTCCCTTACAAAAGCAAGATCAACCGGAACCGTCTCATGTTCAAGAATCTGCTTTCGATTCATCTAGTCTTGACCTTAAAAAGTTTGACAATATTCTTCCTCTCACTGAAAGGCAATTGATCAAGTATCTCAATAGAATCACTAAGAAACAATAGGAACAGCATGAAGAAGCAGCAATCTCATATGCTAACCTTATGCCTCCGTTGATCAATACTATGATGAGAACATCGCTCACAGAGATCAGACTGACAAACTTGTGGAAGCCTTTATGAGTTCTCTTGACAGAAGTAGCACTACCATCAGTGATCTCTACAAAGGCCTGAATGTCATCACTCATCTTCTCAAAGACATATCTAATGCCGTCAAAAATGATCCTGCTACAAACTAAAAAATCAATGACGCCACTAAGACTTTCGCAAGAATCTCTTCCAACGTCACTGGGGTACTTTCCTTAGTAAAGGGCTTTAATTTTTCTGCACTTCTGTCTGCTGTGAAATCTATTCGAGATCATGCTATTAAGTAAGATGAAGCATCAACTGCCTGGATGAAGTCATCTACCAACATGGCTTGGAATCTTGGCTCCTAGATGTCTGGAGTTGAACTCTCTCAGACTGCTCTTAAACGAGAAATTTCTTCTTTCAGGAAGGACACTTCTGAGATAAAGTCCATGATGACTGAAATGTATGCAGCCTTTCAAGGTCATCCCTCTCCAGCTCCATCAGGCAGTGTCACTCCAACACTTGCTCTCACTGACATTCAAGCAAATGTTAAGGGGGAGAATGCAAACACCACTGCCACAGAAGAACCTCCTTCTCACACTGAGGGGGGGACTGAAGAACCAAGATTGGCAATTCTAATCTTATCAATCCCATCTACTGTAATCCCACTAACTCAAGCTCAACCAATCACCTCAATCATCATTCATCCTGAAAGCTCTTAGGCAACTCCAAAGATTGATAAAGGAAAAGGGATTGCAACTGAATCAGATGATGATCCCTCAAAGAAACTGGTTAAAGCCTCATTTATTGTTCGTCCTGGCCTTGATGAACCAGTTAGAGTTAAATTCATGATTAATGGGAAAGTAGTCTACCTCACTGAACAAGAAATTCAATACTACTGGGATAAAGAGGAACAAATCAAGAAAGCTGAGGAAGAAGCCAGGCTGCTTACAATGACCAAGCCTGAGGTGATCAAAGTTGTTCAGGAAGAGGATGAAAAGATAGGTATTGATCCCAAAGAAATTAAAGGGGCAAAGGCTGGTGAAATGTTTAAGAAAGCTCAGGACGCTGAACATGCTGTTCTCAAAAGACAACATACTGAGAAAGTTAGAAAATCTCTTGAGCTCGGAAAGCACAAGAACGATAGCTATATGTGGACTGTCAGCAGCAGACTAAAACCAGAACCTATCACTGATATCAAGATCCATTCGAAAACCAATCCAATGGTTATAACAGTCTAAAGAGGCACTGATGGTAGAAACTTTGAAGTTTATGAACCCTTTCTCTTTGGTGCATTTGGTATCTCCGAATTGGATGAACTGAGGGAAATCATTCCTAGAAAGAAAAATGCAATGGTAAAAGACTTGATGAATTCTTTAAGTCAAAGATATGAAAGACTAAAGAAAATACCTGAAGAACTTGGAATTCATTCTGCTCTGCCTGCTCCAGCCCCTGAACAAGCCTCATCCTGATCCGCAGGAAGGAAACGAAAGCACATGGAACTTGAGCCTGAAACAAGAATCCCTGGATTGGAATTCAATTGAGCTCTCCTTAAAAATGTCCCTTTCGTCAACAACATGGTCATTGAAGAACCTGAGTATGGAATTTTCTTCACTGATGAATTTGGGGATTAAGCATTTCAAAGATGGAGTGACATCGACTAAGTGGGGATGGAAGCTCTTGGATACAAAATGGACTGAGTAATTATGTAATCTTTTGTTATCTTTTGTAATAGATAATAGGACCTTGTAACTGTCCAATGAAGTACTTTTTGTGTTAAAAACTCAGCATCCTAGATAGCTTTACAGAAATTAGTGTGAGAAGAAGCTGTAAGTACTCACTCACACTGATAAACACTTAGGTTATATTTATATCCAAATAGGGGGAGATTGTTAGGCCAATTCAGTGCCCAATGATCTTTCACTTAGGATTTGTATACAATATAACCTAAGTATAAATAACCTTTAACATTTTAAGGTCACTGAGTGAATAGTCGCTCAGTGAGTTACCTTCAAGATGCGTAGCTTGAGTCTACAAGAAAGACTCTAGAATTCAGTAAGGCGATACTCAGTGAATGAAGCATGAGCCAAAGAAGAAGGTGATGGGTTCACTTAGTCATGGCAATAGACTCACTGAGCCCTATATGATCTCTAACAACTAGAAGACCCTAAAGACAAGAGACTAAAGAATAGGCAAGATAGTTTAAAAGCAGATAAGTCCAAGCTCATATCTCCAGAAGTCAACTTATCCTGAAGAGGGTATAAGACAAGTTCAGTGTCAGGAACTAAACTTGGAAAGAGCATTTATCCCATACTTAGAATAGACATTGTAATAGGGACAAATCAGTACACATGTACTAACCTATTATATCAAAGATAAGTGCTCAACATCCAAGAGGTGTGACCCTACCTAAGTAGTATAAATAGAACTCTTATAAAGGTGTAGATGTTAAGTTTGTGCATTCAAATTCGTATCATTCACAAACACACATCTACTCCTCCAAATCTACTAAGTCCCTGAGCAAGCTCAGTTGGTTCGCATAGTAGTTAACTTTGCATAACACTTTAGGTTTATGCAAAGTTATTAGTGAAGAGATCACACACACATTGTCATTCAATCCCCATTGTAGTTCTGCATACAATGGGGTATAATTCTTAATAAAAAGAGTTAAATGTTGAAAAGTTAATTTTATGTCTTTTACTTGCTATTTAGATTTACGAACACAAATCTTTTCAAAACAACAATTAGTTTACTTTACTTGCATGCCATGAGTTAGTTAATAATAACTTTATAGTTATTGCTCATTAACTAAGTGGGAACAACATTTATCCTTTCTTTTAAGGATTCTTATGACATTTGATCCGCATCTATTTGCATATGTGAAATCCCTTATATGTTTTCTAGCCTTTGATTCGATGTTCGTTTGCTACCCTATTTGATAGTTCGTAACCCTTAGGATTCGTTTGATATACATTTTATTCGACCAAGTCACTCTCCGTGGAGAGCGTCGGTGTTGTTCGTAAAGAAGAAGGACGGATCATTTCGTATGTGCATAGACTACCGAGAGTTAAACAAGCTGACTGTTAAGAACCAATATCCACTTCCCAGGATCAAAGACTTATTCGATTAATTGCAAGGATCGCGTTATTTCTCTAAGATAGATCTTTGATCTGGTTATCATCAACTAAGAGTGCATGAAAAAGATATTCTAAAGTCTGTCTTTAGGATGCGGTATGGACATTTTGAGTTTACGGTTATGCCTTTTGGATTAACCAATGCACTAGCAGTTTTCATGGACTTGATGAATCGGGTGTGCAAGCCGTATATAGATAAGTTTATCATTATGTTTATTGATGATATCTTGATCTACTCAAAGTCTAAGGAGGAACATGAGGTTCATTTAAAGTTAGTGTTGGAACTGTTGAAGAAAGAGAAGTTGTTTGCCAAGTTTTCCAAGTGTGAATTCTGGCTACAAGAAGTTCATTTTCTCGGACACGTAGTTAACAGTGATGGAATTCATGTGGACCCTAGTAAGATAGAAGCAGTAAAGAATTGGAAGGTACCTAAGACACCATCTGAGATACGGTCATTCTTGGGATTGGCATGTTACTACCGACTTTTCATCGCAAATTTTTCTAAGGTTGCTAAACCCCTTACTTCACTAACTCAGAAGAATCAGAAGTATGAGTGGGGCAAGGAACAAGAGGAAGCTTTTCATACATTAAAGGAAAATTTATGTAATGCATGTTGTCATTGCCGGAAGGATCTGAAGACTTTGTAGTTTATTGCGACGCGTCAAATCAAGGATTTGGTTGTGTATTGATGCAAAGAGGCAAGGTAATTGCATATGCATCGCGGCAACTGAAGATTCATGAGAAGAACTATACTACACATGATTTGGAGTTGGGAGCAGTGGTTTTTGCTCTTAAGATTTGGAGGCATTACTTATATGGGACAAAAAGTATTATCTACACAGATCATAAGAGTCTACAGCATATTTATGACCAGAAGGAGTTAAATATGCACCAACGAAGATGAATTGAGTTGTTTAGTGACTACGACTGTGAGATTCGTTACCATCCGAGAAAGGCGAATGCAATGACTGAATCAGTAGGAAGGAAAGAGTGAAACTGAGACGAGTAAGAGCAATGTCCATAACTATTCGGTCAAGCATTATGGTTAAGATATTGGCTGCTCAAGGTAAGGTGTCCAAGGTAGGAAACGCGATAGCAGAAATGTTGCGTGGCTTGGACTAACAAATGGAAAAGAAGGAAGATGGTGGTTTATATTTTATTAACCAAGGATAGGATTCCATTGATAGGTGATGTAAGGACAATATTTATGGATGAGACTCATGCATCAAGGTACTTGGTACATCCTGGAGCGGATAAGAAGTATTATGACCTTGGAGATATGCATTGGTGGCCATGTATAAAGAAGGATATAGCTACCTATGTTAGTGATTGTCTGACTTGTTCAAAGGTGAAGGTTGAAACATCAAAGACCTTCGGGTTTGTTTCAACAGCATAAGATACCTTAGTGGAAATGAGATAGAAACACCATGGATTTTATCACTAAGTTGCTGAGGTCAAGTAGCAGGCATGATCATTTGGGTAATAGTCGATAGACTGACTAAGTCAACCCATTTTATAGCTATACGAAAAGATTACAAGATGAGAAGTTGGCAAAGGATTTATATTGATGAGGTAGTAGCAAGGCATGGAGTTTCGATGTCGATCATCTCAGATTATGATGGAAGATCTACTTCTCGGTTTTTGCAGATGTTGCAAAAGCGTTAGGAACATAACTAGATAAGAGTACGGCTTATCATCCTCAAATGGATAGACAAAGTGAGCATACCATTCAGACTTTATAGGATATGCTAAGAGCGTGTGGGATTGATTTTAGTAGTAGTTGGGTCATTTACCTTTAGCTGAGTTTTCCTAAAACCATAGTTATCACTTGAGTATACGATGTGCTCCATTTGAGACATTGTATGGAAGGAGATGTAGGTCACATGATCTTTGGGTTGAAATTGTAGAAAGTCGGTTGATTGGACCAGAGTTGGTACAAGAGACAACTAATAAGGGTGGTATTGATTAAGGAAAGACTTAAAGAGGCTAGAGATCGCCAAAAGAGTTATGCCAATAATAGAAGGAAGCCTTTGGAATTTGAAGTTGTTGATCAAGTATTGCTGAAAGTGTCACCTTGGAAAGGTGGAGTGCGTTTCAAAAATAAAGGAAAGTTAGCACCTAGGTATGTAGGACCATTTGAGATTCTGGAAAGGTTAGGTCCTGTAGCTTATCGTTTAAGATTTCCACAAGAGTTAAGTGGTGTGCATGACACATTTCATGTGTCAAATCTAAAGAAGTGTTTGGCGGATGCAAATTTTCATGTGCCTCTTCGTTTTGTTGAGGAACTTGTAGAAATTATGGATCGTGAAGTTAAAAAGTTGAAACATAGTAGGATCCTGATTGTTAAAGTTTGTTGAAATTCTAAGTGTGGACCTGAGTTTACTTGGGAACACGATAGGATTTTATAAAGGCTAAGTATCTGAATTTGGTTGTTGATCGTGTTGATGAATGTACTAGTTAAATTTTGAGATGAAATTTCCATAAAGAGGGGATACTGTAACAACCATGATTTAGCGAGGTTAGTTTAACCATTAGAGTTAACTTGCTTAGCTTTATGTGTTTTGATTTATGTGTGTAAGTCGTTTTGGTGTTATACGTTATATGGTATATGTGTTATTATATGAGTTTGAGATAGTAGAAATGAATGATTTAGTCATTTCATTTCGCGTGTGATGATGATTTTGGAAGTATAATGATTCCGCTATTTATATCGTTAGTAAGATGAAGGAAGTATGAATCGTTGAATTTTGAGTTAAGGTTAATTAGTGAATTATGATTTATAATTTATTTAGGAATTTAATAAATAAGTATAATGAGGAAAAATATTATTTAGTAATATAAGTGTTTGTATTTCAAATATTTACTTATTTAAGGGTTTAAATGAAATAAATAATAAATAGTTTTGTTATATATATATATATATATATATATAATATATGCCGAAAATAATAAAAATAAATAAATAAATAAAAATATATATATGGGGTGTTTGGATCGGCTAGAATAAAGGGGGGGAAAGAGGGAAAAGATCGAGTTCAATTAGGAAAAAAAACTTTTTGTTATTATCCAAAAACTAGTATAAATACACCCATAACCTTAAACCCTAAAATCACTTTTTCTCCTCTCCCCTTTGTGTGTGTTCGACCGGCTACAAGAAGAAACAAGGAAGAACATCAAAAATTTTCAAGAAATTCAAAGGTGTAGAATAGCGTGTTTCGCGGTTAAAGGTTTTAGGTATGATTTTAAATTATTTTTCTTTAATTAAATTAATGGTAACTTTTTAATTGATGGAGTTAGGGTTTAATAAAAATTCAGTAAACATGATAGTTTGATAGTTAATAATCAATTAGGGTATAATTAATATCGTTTAGATGCGTTTGGTTAGGTTTAATTGTTGTTAAATTCGAAATTAAAACAGGGCAGATTTTTAGGTCAACTTGTAAGATTCGTTGTCGAATCTGAGTTTTTAGGACAGATTTTGTATTGTGTTTGTGAGGTCAAAAACCATATCAAAACGTCTTTTAAATTGATGGGGTTGCTACAGTAGAAAGTTCATGATGTATATGATTTTCTAGAATTTTTGTAGAATTTTCCTAAGTGTTTAAATGGATCTGATCAAGCCAAATTTTTTGGTAGTCGAATCAGGTCAATTTCTGGACACTTTGTGATGTTGGAATTTTTAAAAATAGTTAGACACCTTATTAATTTTTCAAAAAAATGAAGTAGTCTCAGAACTCATTGAGTTTGATGTGGTTGTAATAAGAACGTCTAATAAGGTCGTTTATTATTTTATTAGTAGCCATAAAGTGACTATAAAATTCTGTTATAATCTAAAAAACTTGAATAAAGGGATTCAAGGTATTTAGAGTATAAATACTGTATGGAAAGTATGGTGTAATGTTTATAAGCATAGTATAGACATTATAAGTCCATCAATTATAAGGTTACATGAGCTAGGGCCGTAAATCCTTGATCATGAATAACCGATAGTCGTATTGTGTAGATTTTTGCTTGGAAATTGTATGCGCATTCGTGAAGCTTGAGGTGAGTATTCATAGCCCCTTTTTAATTCTTTTCTTGGGGTGAAAATGATACAAAATGTGTTTTGAAGTGTTTTAAGTGCTGTGATAAATGTTTTAGTTGCTTTGGACAATACTTGGTATTATTGCTTACGTGTGTGATGTTTGGATCGGAAGGGTACGCCTACCCAATGTGATGTGTATTTGGATCGGAGGGGTACGCCTACCCAATGTGATGTGTATTTGGATTGGAGGGGTACGCCTACCCAATGTGATGTGTATTTGGATCGGAGGGGTACGCCTACCCAGTGTGATGAGTTTATGGATCGAGGGGTACGCCTACCCAAATGATGTGTATAGGTTGTTGATTCATTTAGGTGAGCTTGGTTTAATGCCAGTGCTAATCTAAGCCTAAGTGTGTACATTGTTTATGTGATATTAATTGCTTGCATATGTGTATAGTACTATAGTATGTCCTAATGTTTTGAAATCGCAGCGAGAATAAGTGTTTTGTTTTAAACCTATGAATCTCACCAACATTATGTTGACGTTTTTAAGTATCATTTTCAGGTGAGCATAGTGAAGTTAAGGATGTTAAGATGTGTGGCTAGTTTAGGATTTGCATCATGGATTCTTCTTTTCTGGAGTCTTCATTTTGTATTTTCGTACTTCGGATATTTTGAATAATCGAGATGTTATGTTTGGATTTATTTTCCTATGTCTATGTATTGTGTGTGCGATTAACCTCAATACAAGACCCCTCTTGTGTTAGGTGTCATCATAACACTTTGGTTTTAATTTAATGCATTCTAGACATTATCTATTGTTGACATCAATGTGTTGTGATGATGCCTATCTTGTTATGCCTCGCGAGTCTGCCTTGGCGGGGTGTGACAGTGAGTTTCTCATTCTAATTCTGTTTAATTTTTGTATTTAATGTTTTATCTATACAACGAGGACGTTGTATAATTTAGGTGGGAGGATGGGAATTAAAATGATACTTGTCCTATTTTTTACACTAAAATGCTTAAATTATGCTCAAATTTTAAAAAAATTCAAGCATACTTTTGTGAAATTACTTTATACATAACCTGCACACAATAACCCTTGTTAGATATTATGAGGATTTAATCTTATCAGTTTCCAAATGTTTACCCAAATTCCACAAAAATATGAGTGTGTCGGTGATGTTGTAGACTTTAGAACTTGGCTTGGTATATCTATTTCACATATATCCCAAACTCCAACCACACTATAAACTAAACTTAAACACAACTACTACTAAACATACCAACAACCTAATCACTATACTAATAAACATACACCCTAATACAAACTATACAATATAACAAAAAAAACCAAATTAATTATTACTAACAAATACAAATCCTATTTCCATAACCATACTACCAAAACATAAAATAACTACAACACCAACAATTACTATCCTCACCCACTTACCTCAATAAATTATCATTATATAAACATCACTATCTCAACATCCAAAACCCTTAAACAATACATATAATATCCCATCCCCCACAAAACCCACCCCCCCCACCTCCCCCAACTCCCCACCACAACCCACCCCTCCCCATTCAACTAAATCATCACATAAATCCCCTAACTATCATCCAACAAATAATTATCCTAAAAACTAATCACAACAACAAATAACAACTAATAATATACAATTAACAATAGTAAGTATATCTAACAAAATCAATATAAAAACAAATAAACTAAATGTTATAGTAACTTTGAAACTTACTGATACTCAACTTATTTTGAATAAAAACGTCTAACATACCACTCACCCTCAATTTATAAATAGTAGTGTTCTATATCAAAGTGAAGTCGGTGAAAAGTGTCTATCAAATTATATCTTGGACTTATACTATTTTTATCGTTAAAAATTCTGTTTAACAACAAAATAATTTCCTTTTTCTAATCATTAACCCTGGGTTTACGCGATCTGAGGATGAGTCGAGCTGCATGTTATTCGTGACCCGTTACAGAAACTTGTATGAATGTCTCAGCTGCCTTGTTGGTTTATTCCCCCTCACGCCTCCCGCTGCCCCCCCCCCCCCCCCCCCCAGTGAAATTCTCTGCCTCTCCCGGTCCCTACAGGATAGAATATACGTACCGATAGAAAATGCAAACGAAAGAATCAACAAACTCACCACGACAACAAGGAACACAGAACAAATAACAATACGTATCAAAATGAGAAGATAGAATTCATATACCAATAATCGACTTTACTCGAAAGAACCAACTAAATACTGTAATTTTTTTTAAATAATAAAGAAAGTCTTCTAAAATAAAGAAAAATTATTTTAAATCTTAAAATCGTCTTGAATATACTCTTTATAAAAATTCATTTTAAACATGGTTGTTATAGAAAATCAAGGGACATTTATTTAACGGTGTATCGCATTTTACCATTATGAATCATTTTGACATACTTTTCAAAAATAAGATTTAAGAAGCATAAAAATAGTTTCATAACTTATTTGTAAGGATCATTTTAAACATATCTTATTCATAAAGAGACATTCACATAAAAGCCGTGTCACAACGTATTCATAAAATGAATTAATTTTTTTTCCTAAACCTCATCAAGATAATATTCAAAAGGATTATTTTTATAGCTCGTTCTCAATATAAAATATGTAACTCAAACAAAGGACAACGTAATACAAAAAGGGATTGTGAAATATTGTAAGGACTTTAACGTATACCTATTGTTTGAAAGAGAAAGAAAGTACAAAGACCCATATAATCAAAATAACAGACAAACGAACACGTACAAGTGAAATTCATGCAAAGTCATTACGAACCAAAAGAAGAACGTAAAGACTCATCCGTACTAACGATCAAAATAAAAACCATAGAAAAACATCGGTACTAACATGTTAAAAACATGTTACGAAAACCAAAGGATGTGAAAAAACAAGGGAGTAAACATCTGCACTAATATGTTATGAACAATTTGAAGAAAATTAGTAATTAACTCAAGGAAAGAGCCAATGAAATGTACCATCATCCAAAGAAGCAGATCCGAACCACCAATATATATCAAGACGCTGAATTAGAAAGATAGATCATCCGTACCGACACGGTACGATCAAGGAATGCTAAAATGAGAGCTAGATATCTGAACGAATAATCGAGCAATCAAACAAACTCAATAATCATAATAGTAATAAAAGGTATCCAAGATATTTGTAACCGTTAGGTAGAAAAGAAACTTGCTGACTACGCAACTAAGCCCAACAAAATCGCTCATTAGTTAAGAGAAGAATTCTCTAACTATACAACTATCCTTATTATGAACGCACATATCATAACATCTTACACGACCATTTTGCAAACAAACACCGATCAATGGAATCATGGTCACAAGTTTACGTGTGTGATGCCTTTATAATTATGTTGGCCACCCATAATTATAAGTGCATCCTTTCACACGTATACTTACTTCCAAGACTACACATCTCAATGATAACACACATATATGCACATATACCACATTGCACAACTTAAGCGACTTCAATATAACACATAAAGGATACTACATCCAAGCAATATTTATTTATATAAATATAAAATCGAAAACGACAGAAAGAAAACGACGGTCTTGAAGCGCCCAATAATACGTAATATCCGAAAGAAATTATCGATAGCAACGTGTCGAGGTAAAAGACGGGATAAACTTATGCTGGGCCTCGCTTGGGTTTGACTTTTCTTTCGCAAGAGTCACCCGACTCCGCGGGTCCAAACCTGCTACGAGCATCCGACAGGAGATCTGAGTCTGCCTCCTTCTCCGACTCTTCTAACTACCCTTCCTCATTCGGTTCCTCGAGAGGCTCCTCCTCAATTTGCTCCTCTTCTGGATCTTCTGATATCGAGTAGCCCTTAGGTTGAAATAAAACTCAGAGAAAAGCAAGAAAACAAAATGCCTAGATAGCTAAACACATAGATCCTAATATGCAACTATATAAAGGACTTCTAGGTTATATCGATGTTATAACCACCTACTTCTAATAACCAATGCTCTGATACAATCTGTCACACCTCGCCAATGGCCGAATCGCGAGACTTAACCAGATAGGCATCATTCACAAAAATAGAAACAATAGAGAAACTAAAATGCATTATATTAAAAACAAAGTGTTATGATGATACCTAACACAAGATGGGTCGTGTATTAAGGTTAATCGCACACACAATACATAGACATAGATAATAAATCCAAACTAAACATCACAATAAATCAAATATTCAAAGTATGAAAATAAGAAATGAAGGCTCCAGAAAAGAAGACTCCATAAAGAAAATCCTAAGGTCTCACTAGCCACGCATCTTAACATCCTTAACTTCGCTATGCTCACCTGAAAATGATACTTAAAAATGTCAACATAATGTTGGTGAGATTCATAGGTTTAAAGGAAAACACTTACACTTGCTGCGATTCAAAAATATTAGGACATACTAGTATTATACACATATGCAAGCAATTAATATCACATAAACATAATACACACTTAGGCTTAAATTAGCACTGTTATCAAACCAAGCTCACCTAAATGAATCAACAACTTATACACATCATTTTGGTAGGCGTACCCCTTCGATCCATAAACTCATCACACTGGGTAGGAGTACCCTTCCGATCCAAATACACATCACATTGGGTAGGCGTACCCTTCCGATCCAAACATCACACACATAAGCAATAATACCAAGTAATGTCCAAAACAACTAAAACATTTATCACAGCACTTAAAACATTTCAAAACCAATTTTAGTATCATTTTCACCCCAAGAAAACAATTAAAAAGGGGCTATGAATATTCACCTCAAGCTTCACGAACGCGCACATAATTCCAAGCAAAAATTTACACAATACGACTAACGGTTATTCATGATCAAAGCCTTACGGCCCTAACTCGTGTAACCTTATAATTGATGGACTTATAATGTCTATACTATGCTTATAAACATTACACCATACCACCCATGACTTAACTATACTCTAAACATCTTCTATCCTTCAATTCAAGTTTTCTTTCGTCGGGTTTTTGGCTGATTTAATAGTTAATTAACAATTTTTTAAAAACACTAAATGAACTTAATATAATTCCACACCTTCATATTGTGTAAGTTTTCAACATGTTATTAGATTGACACTATTTTTCTCCCCCATAAATTATTTAATAAGTCTTTAAAAACGTTTTCTAAAAATACAACAACACACGGTCTAAAATGGATCTGTTCAACCTCCCAAAAGTATGTGCTTTGGACCAACCTACTTAGACCTTTTACTAAAAAACTAAGAACAAATTCTATATAACACTAAACATCACGAAACTTACTACAATAGCAACCCCATCAATTAAAAAGAGGTTTTGATATAGTTCTTGATCTCACAAACACAATACAAAATTTGACCTGAAAACTCAGATCGAGGGTGGCAGTGAATCTTTGTAAAATTAATTTGACTGACATCCACTTTTTTGTAGAAAATTCCACAAAACTAATTTTTGTTTTTTTAGAAAGTAGACTCTCTGTAGTTAATATTAAGGCTAAGAAAATCATTAAAATCTATTTTTATGACCAAGTTAATATAGTTTTAACAAGATGGAACCTAAAAGCCTTGCTCAGTTTTAATTCTGATTTTAACAACACTTAACCCTAACCAAACGCATCCATAAGCTAATAATTACGCCCTAAATGATTCTAGATGATCATACCAACATGTTTTCTGTGTTTTTATGAAACCTTAATTCCACCAATTAAAAAGTTACAATTAATCAAATTAAAAGAGTTTAAATAAAAAGGGTTATAGATTAAACCTTTGATCCCGAAAACACACGAACTTAACCCCAAATTTTCTTCAAAAAAATTTGATGTTTCTTCCTTGTCTTGTGTGGCCGGTCGAACTCAAGAGGGGGAGAGGAGAACAAAAACTTATTTAGGGTTTAGGTTTATTTTGTATTTATACTAGTTTAAGGATAAGTATTAAAAGATTTGTTTTCTTATAAAACACAAAAAAAATTCCTTTTTCCTTCCCCTTCTATGAGCCGATCCAAAGACACCCTTAATATTTTTTTTATTTTTCTTTTATAAAATTTTCAGAATATAAATATATATATTTTTTTATATTTTTTTTAAAACAAAAACTATTTATTACTTATTTCCTTTAAACCTTTGAAATAAATAGACACTTAAAATAAAACACTTTTACTATTTAATAATACTTTTCACATTATTCTTATTTATTAAATTCCTAAATAAATTATAAATCATAATTCACTAATTAACCTTAACTCAAAGTTCAACGATACATACTTCCTTCATTTTACTAACGGTAAAATAACAAAATCATTATACTTCCAAAATTACCATCACATGCGAAACGGAATGACTAAATCATTCATTTCCACTATCTCAAACACATATACCATATAACATATAACACCAAAACGAATTTCGCACATAAACTAAACACACAAGGCTAGGTAAGCTAACACTAACGGTTAAACTAACCTTGCTAAATCACGGTTGTCACAACGTTTCACAGGACCTTGAGCAACCCAATCCCACTCCCAGTGGGTCCATATATCCTTCAAATGCTCTCCCTAATAGTTATCCCTTTTAATGCGCAAACCCACCATCCGTTACAAATACACCCGATATATAAATGGGCAATGGGATGTAACCTGCCAATAATTATCACCTATACTCTAAAGAATTCTCCCAGAATATGGTGAAATAGCCAAAAAGCAGGTAGCATTGTCAACTATAAAGATTTGAAGGTAAAATTCGGGTCGCAATTTAGCCAACAGAAAAAATACTTGAAACACATCGAGCAGTGCATAATTATCAAGCAAGGGAAGGGGAAAGAACCAAAGCCGCTTTGTTACCCAGTACACATATGATACATTTGTAAATTTTCTGCGCTTAGCATGAAAACAACGCATTTCTTATTTCTGCTCATAGGCTGAAGACGAAGAACCTTGTCGAATTCTCATCCACAGACCTTCCAACCACTTAATAAGGTCTGATGGGAGAAGACTACACTTGGATCGATGAGAAAGAGATTGCTACCAACGAAGCCCCAAATGACTATCGAGAGGGCTTTGACAAATTCGGTAAAGGCCCTTCTTGGGACAACAACATAGGAAGGAAAAAGGATAAAGACAGATTATATTCGTACAATGGGCCTAATCGAGGACTCCTCGCTAACCTATCTAAGAGCCCAAGAGAAATCATAGCGACTGAAAAGGCAACAAAAGGCTTCAAACAGCCTCCTCGCATGGTGAGAAGAAGACGATCGTGTGACATAACCAAATACTGTCATTTCTACGAGGACCATGGGCACGACACCAACCAATGCCGAGAGCCGAGACATCAGATCAAAGAAGCCGTAAGATCAGGGCAGCTTGCCCATCTTGTGAAGGGGATAAAGAAAGGAAAAGCGAATAACTCAGACACTCAGCTAGGAGAATGGAAGAAGAGAGATAAGGATATCGTACCAGCCGAGGCCCCTATTCACATGATAAGCAGGGAAAGTCCTATCTCAAAAAGGAAGTCGCTGGAAGAGCCCATCGACGGAATAAGGAATCACGTGTCCCCTCCGTGTCCAGAAGGGTTTAAAAATTCCCTTAATCCTTGTTATTAATCAAGGACGTCTATCCTAAAGAAAAGACAATCCGAGCATACATGGACAGTGGCAACACATGTGAAGTCATCTACGAGCATTGTTTCCTCAAGTTAAACCCGTCTATCAGAGCACTTTGAGTAGATTTGAAAATCCCACCCGTTGGCTTCTCAGGCGAACATTCTTGGCCTCTCGGAGAAGTTCCCCTAGAAGTTACGATTGGAGAAAATCCTTACACAAAGACAAAAACCCTCAACTTCATCATTGTAAGGTCTGATTCTCCCCATAACCTATTGCTCGGTAGGACTGCTATACAGAGGATGGGCATCGTAGTGTCTACAATTCATGCAACAATAAAATTCAACACCCCTACGAAATTGGCACGGTACCCTCATCCTACGAATCTAACAAAGTTGAAGAAGGACAGAAGAAGATTAAGGAAACCATCCCGGAAGCTAAGAGGGATGTACTCAGTTGTGTAGATGCATAAGAAAAAGTCGTAGTCAACGACAAGTATCCAGAACAAACAGCGACCATAGGAAAAAAACTGCCCGTTAGCCTCAAAAAGAAGCTGCAAGACCTCTTACGATCCAACGCAGATGTCTTCGCATGGACCTATACCGATATGACAAACGAATACAACATATCAGACCTGTCAAAGCAAAGAGCGAGGACTGGCCCTGAATTGTAAATGAAGGGCGGCATGCAAGGAAGATAAGCTCACAAGGCGAGATCCTACAAAAAGTAAAAGATCAGACATGGGTAGCTAACCCATTCATGGTAAAGAAAAGTAATAAGGGCTAAGGATGTCGAGACTCACAGACATAAACAAAGCCTGCCCTAAAGACTGTTACCCCTTACCGGAGATTGATTGGAAGGTGGAATCCCTTTCAGGATTCCAACTTAAATGTTTCATAAATGCCTACAAAGGCTATCATTAGATATAGATGTCCAAAGGAGACGAAGACAAACAACTTTCTTCACGAAGAATGGAGTATCTTAGTTACCATAAAGATTGCCTTTCGATCTAAAGAATGCAGGAGCAACTTACAAAATACTAGTCGATAAGGTATTCAACGATCAAATCGAACGAAACCTTGAAGCTTACATGGATGACATGGTAATCAAGAGTACTTCTGAAGAAATCATGTTGAATGACATCCAATAGACCTTTGATAGGCTCTGATCCATCGATATGAAGCTCAACCCGAAAAAGTGTTCTTTTGGTGTCGAGGGAAAAAAAAGCCCGTTCTTTAGGACATCATGATCAGCCAAGACAAGGAATACGATATAACCCATCAAAAGTCTAGGACAAACACAGACCTAGAACCCGACATCAACACTAAGGATGTCACAAAATCTCAACCGGGATAGCTGGTAGCACTGAGATGATTCCTATCAAAGGGTGCTGAAAAGTCACTCCCATTCTTCAAAGCACTCAAGAGTTGCACATATAAAAAGGCCATATGGTGGACAACGGATGTCGAGGGAGCCTTCTGAAGAATCAAAGAACTCATGGAAATTGATGTGTCGTTGTATGGTGTATATTTTTATGATTCAAGTTTTAAATTTATATTTTGCCGACTTAACCAAAAACAACACTTTAACGGGCAGTGTACCCGGTCGGTGGTAGATTCGTGGTAAGTAGGGTGTCGAACACTTGAAGCGAGGTTAAATCTTTCAATTTATTAATACTTTGGTTTACTAATCTAAGTCAAACCTATGCTAATCCTATGTTAGTTCTAATCCTAATTCTAACAGGTTAAAAGGGGGGTTTTCAGTCTGAGAGACTGGCACAGGTTTGGTGGTGACTACAATCAATTCAAGACACTTTAACCCACGCAAGCAAATTAACAGAAGATAAAAGAGCGGTCAAGCCTTATAATAGAAAACTGTATTAGCCATCATTAATCCGATTAGAAGTTGGTTTGTTTATTCAGTGCAATGATTACTTATCTCGAGGTGGTATATCATTCTTAGACTTAGGCGGGACTTCTTCCTAAGACCTAGACACATTAATTTTGTCACAATTAAAGCATCCGCATAAAGCATCCTTATTTGCTGATTATAATCTATCTTAGGGATTAAGGCAATGGTGATCTTGTTAAACCCTAGCTCATAGAGACTTTACCCACTTACTGCTTAACGGCTCTTTATATACTAGTAGTCCACTGTCCGAGTCTTTACCAATTGATTAGAACGTACTCGTTGGTACCAAGGTCACCTTATGGCTCAACTAAGCTCACAATCAAAGGGAAAAGATAGGTCAATATTTGTGATCCTATGATTCTAGATATATAAATTGCAATATGGAGAGCTATCTCGGACTCTTAGCCTACGCCCAAACAACACCGAAGTTGCAGCGCATTAAATATGTAGGACTAAGACCATTTGAAATTATAGGTTGCTTACTTAAGCACAGTAAACAAGTAAAATTGATAAACATAAACAAGAAATCAAGCGATAAATAAGAAATCGAGATATAACAGAAAAAACCAAACATTTAAAATCTTCCATAAAAAAGTCTAATAACCCGAAAGGTATTAGCCTTCAAACATCATAATTAATACAAGAGTAATGGCTTAGCCAAGGTAAACTAACCGAGTTAACGAATGATACCAAAAACTGAATGATTACAAAAGTATAAGAAATTACATGTGTCTCCTATAATTGGATCGCGTTGAAAGACCTCTTCCTGCTTTTTTTCTTCCTCTGAAAATTGACTTTCTGTGGTTTAGGTCAAGCTTCGGTGTCATGAGCTTAGGAAAACGAAATCACTTTTTATGATGCTTGCATGTGTTGCTAAATCATACACTTGGAAATCTTGCGGTCCTACCATTTATTCACATAAACCTATGAATTCACCAACTTTATGTTGATGTTTTAAGCATGTTTTTCAGGTCAATAAGGCACGAGGTGCGATGATACATTGGAAGTCAATAATCGAAGAGTCAACACTTAAGATTTGGGGTCTTATTACATTTTGGGGACAATTGTTATAAACCGGAATCTTTATTTATATTGTTGAACATTTTGAAGCCATGGGCTCATGTAACAAACAAGTAATTTGTTAATCCAATGTATCTTTTTCAAACGACACGTTTAGTGGTCGTTCTCATATCTTGTGCTATTGATCCATAAATGTAACGCCCTCGGATATTCAACATTCCGCTGCGTGCTCAGATTTGAGGGTGTTACATTATACATGGGATAAATGATGTTATAAAAGTGACGTTATTTGATGTCATCAAATATCCCCCCACTTGAATCCTACTTGTCCTCAAGTAGCCTTTAGAAGTTTATAAAATGTATCCCTAAGGATATTTTCTGTTAAAGCATTTATTTGATCTATTACAAGTACACAACCAAACACCTCACGAAATAGGAAGATGAAAACACTCAAATCACTCAACTAATCTATGTGGTAACATGTAACTAATTCGCTCAATTGCTCGATCGTGACGAGTATTCTATCATAAGCTTGGCAAGGATACACATCTCCACCACTAAAGCTAAGGAGTAACAAGTTTATAAAGGTAAATATGGGTTTGTATGATAAGGCTTAGGGTTGATTACTCTAACTAATCTTTATCGATACCAATATTCCAGGAGGGCGACCAAAGAACACACTATTTACACACCCGTAACGACGGGATAGACACATGTGACTGCTCACTCCCACCTTGAATAAGCTAAAGAGTAGGAATAGTAGAGTAATATAGGGTATGGATCTTCTAACTTTCACCAATAGTAATAAACCAACAAGGCAGCTGAGACATGCATACATGGCCGTAACGACGAAATAGACATGCACGCTCGATCACATCCTCATTCGCGTAAAACCCATGGTTAATGATTAGGAAAAGGAAATAAATTGTTGTTAAATAAAAATTACGAAACAAATAGATTAAGTCTAAAATACAAGTTGCTATACACTTTTTCCCAACCGTTACCATGATAAAGACAACTATTTACAACATCTTGATTATAGATCAAAAACAACAATCTAATTTGGCGTTCCCGTAATGGTCAACTTCCCAAACTTCCATATTTTACATACTATACAAGGCAAATGGCGATATCTTCCACTTTATACAATACTCTACATCGTCGATTTGTATCAACGAATAATCGATCATTCGTGTAATTCCTTCGGTAGTTGCGAAACGATTATCTTCAAACTTTTCTTTCTCTTTTTTTTGTTGCGATTTTTCTAATTTTTTCGTTTTTTTTTAAATTTCATTTTTTTTGAAAACACTATACTACGAAACTCGGTGTAGTTTCACCATCTTCACGATCATAATAATTCTGGATAATTCCTTCGGTAATTCCTTCATTCTTCGGATGTACCATTAATTGTGATGGTAGTAAAAATACATGAGTTTTGACTATAATATACATTCCTATTTGCGATGTGCAAATTTCTTCCAACCGTACCAAAGATAGAAAATTTTGACACAAGACTCGGGAAATACAAACTTTACACTTTAAGCAACTAGCAACTGTAAAATAAACTTAATCTAACAGGGTAGGCTAAGGTGTAAAGGTGTAATGAAACAAATAATTAGTGTATGTTCTAAAGGATTGGCTCTACGGGTTGTTCTAGGGGTATCTTACTCTTAAAATGAGAGTAAACAAAGGGTTTAAACGGGGGTTAACTAACCGGTGTAGTTAGTTAATAAGCAACATGTAAAGGCGATTTGGGTGTAATCCTAAAATTTATCAATTTAAACAAGTTACTCCATCTAAATCCATAGTACTTATCATTGCGGTCTCAAATAGATATACCAAGCCAAGTTCTAAAGTCTACTACATCACCGGCACACTCATATTTTGTGGAATTTGAGTAAACATTTAAAAACGGATAGGTTAAATCCTCACAATATCTAACAAGTGTTATTGTGTGCGGGTTATGTATCAAGTAATTTCACAAATGTATGCTTGAATTTTTTTAAAAATTTGAGCATAATTTAAGCATTTTAGTGTGAAAAATAGGACAAGTATCATTCTAATTCCCATCTCCACACTTAAATTATACAACGTCCTCGTTGTATAGACAAAATATTAAATACATAAATTAAAAAGAATTAGAATGAGAAACTCCCCTGATATTTGCTCGGTAGATTCTTCATGTTGCGTTTATAAGCAAGATTGTGTGTAGCAGATGCGGATATGGATGCCCGCATGACTACAACACACATTAGATTCTAGAAAATAAACACTCCACCAAATTCTTCATTTTCTTTCAGAAGGTCAGGTCCTGTGTTAAGCATAAGAAAACAAGTGCAGATCTATCTCCGTGTATTCGTTGGTTAGACTTGAAATAAATAACTAAAACTGTACAGGAAGTCGATACGCCGTATCCATTCCCCATGATACGCCGTATTAATTCATGTGTCAAATACGCTATATTCGTTTAACGAATACGTCGTATAGACTCTACTGAAAATAAGGACTGGATAGCGTCTAGAAGGTCAATACACCGTATCCATGGGGTTTGGATACGCCTTATAGACAATCTGGAAAGACAGACACGATACAAAATTGAAAATTACATTCCGGGTTGTCTCCCGGCAAGCACTTTTGTTTACAGAAAAGTCTTTAAGTTAGACTTGCCCTAATTTAATCCCATCCTTATAAAACAATTTGAGGTTGAACGGGATGCCAAATGGCACATACAAATTCTTGATTAGGAAAATGAATGACATCCCTTTGTTAAGATGATTCCAAGTCATGATAATTAAATTTAATCCCTTGATAAAAGTTTCAGTTTTGAAAAATTTATTAGATGTATCATGACTTGTTTCCAAAAGCTTATTTTACCCATGTGCATAGGCACCAACATCGGTATTTATTACATCAGGTAACGGTTTGACAAATAAATCCCCCAAAGAGTGTTCAATATCGACTTTATCATCATCATTGTCCTTATCTGATTTTGAATCATTGGGATAAATTACGTTAAAAGGAAATAGATTATTAAAAGTAATATAAACGTTTGTTTCTTTCATCACAATCGGTAATGATGTTTTATCTTTCAAATTAAATTCATCGATATGTTGAGGATTCATAGTAGGTTCAATTAAGAAATCCAGTTTAGATGTAAGAGCATCATTGTAAGCAATGGCTGTAAATTCTTTTTCAAAATCTTTAAGAAAGTCAAAATCACTAAAATAATTGACCGTAGGCTCGGGTGATGGAAACGAAGGCATATTAATTTTATCATTATCATATTTCAAATTCGTTTTCAAATCATCGACAGAAATTATTTTATAGGAAAATGAATTTTTGTCATAAATCACCGTGTAATCTTCATCATCGGAATCGTCAAATGAAACTCTAAAGACAATTTCATCGTCGTTAAGAAGACTTACCGCGGGTTCACAGGAGAGCGTTACTACAGATGTTAACGTGTCGTTAAAGACTATAGCTGAGAAGCAATGGTGTAATAGTCTTGCACCGGGTGCCGTCAAGGTTGGAGTTTGGTACTTCTTTGGTAGAAGTCTTTGTAATCGCGTGGAGAGTTCGCGAGTTCTTTGTAGGTGGTTTCAGGTATGGACTATGTTAGGTGATAGCTTGGGTCTAGGTGTAGATCAGTGAAAACAAAAGTGTACAATTTATCCACCACAAGGATTTAGTACTAGTGAACAATATAGTTATCACGTATTTGAGAGTGGATGCACAAACGATCTAAACCCTCTTCTTGAACGAGTATAAATCGTGATTATTGTCTCTCTGCCCTTAACTCTTACGATTATATTGTTTATTGTTTATGCAAGTCTTGACAATTAATATACTTTAACTTAAATAAGTCAAAAAGAATGTATTCACCCCTCCCCCTCTACGGTTCTACAAATCTTGACTGTTAGGGCAACATTGACTAAGGTCTTCTTTATGTTTTAACAATGACAAATAAACGTTTGCAACACTTAAAATAACAAACGATACCCAAAATCCGAAAAACCGAATTAGTGAATCTGGCATGCTGGTGATGTATCGTTGTGTAGGTGTTATTTATGTATCAAGTTTTACTATTTATTTATGCCAACTATACCTAAAAACAACACTTTAACGGGCAGTGTACCCGGTCAGATGGAGTTTCGTGGTAAGTATGGTGTCAATCACTAAGAGCGAGTGCGTTAATTCTTAATTCTATCAGTATTTTATTTATCTAAGTTAAACCTAAAACTAATACAAAAAGGAGGGTTTCAGCCTGAGAGACTGACATGGTTTTGTGTATCTAACCTAAGGTTTTGATTACAAAATAAACACACATAAGAAGATAAACAAACGATAAAGAAGCGGTCGAGAACTAATATAAGGAAAACGTATCAACCATGAATAATCTGATAAAACGCAGGTTTGTTTATTTAGTGCAATGATTGTCTTATCTCGAAGGGCATATCATTCCTAAACTTAGGCGGTACTTCTTCCTAAGACCTAGACACGTTAATTCTGTCACAATTAGACGCATCCGCATAAAGCTTCCTTATGTTGATTATAATCTATCTTAGGATCTAAGTAATGGTGCTCTTACTAAACCCTAGCTCATCGAGACTTTACCTACTTACTGCTTAATGGCGATTTATATACTAGTAATCCATTGTCAGAGTCCTTACCAATGGAATAAGAATGTACTCGTTGATACCAAGGTTACCTTATGGCTCAACTAAGCTCACTAATCTAAAGGCAAAGATAGGTCAATATTTTTGATCCTATGATTCTAGATAAATAAATTGCAATATGGAGAGCTATCCCATACTCTTAGCCTACGCTCAAACAACACCGAAGTTGCAGCGCATTAAATATGTAGGACTAGACCCAGTTGAATGATAGGTTGCATACTTAAGCAC
>BQNB010053997.1:0-39742 GCA_026074375.1 Tanacetum coccineum | reverse complement strand
TGTTTGAGAAGTAATTTGGAAAGAATTATCACGGGATTTATACTATACATATATAAATTTGACTAGTGCTTACCACGCATACCAATGAGCTTAATGAATTAAGGGATGAAGCTTATGAAAATTCTTTGCTTTATAAGGAGAAAACAAAAAGGTTACATGATTCAAAGATTAAAAACCGAGTTTTTAATGTTGGGGATCAAGTGCTCCTTTTTAACTCAAGACTAAAGATTTTCTCGGGGAAGCTTAAATCCCGATGGTCGGGACCATTTACGATTGCTAATGTTTACCCATATGGAACAATTGAACTTTCTCAAAAGGATGGTCCAAATTTTAAAGTCAATGGTCATAGGGTGAAACACTATTTTGGAAAAGATGTACCTAATGTGATTATCCCGGATGTTAAGACCGACCCACCATGATAACCTAGTTTGGGGAAATGAGTCAAGCTAGGGGACTCTATAATAAACAAGCGCTTCGTGGGAGGCACCCCATGCTTATCCTTTTTATCTTCTTTCTATTTTTTCTTTGCTTCCCCAAGGACAAATCAATTCGGGGTCGAGTATAGCTTGTACTCGGTTAACAAAAACTAAGCCGTTTTAAGTCGTTTATGAGCTAACAATGAAAATGATGAGAGGAGGCTTGTTCTCTTTCGTTCTTGTTGGTTGTTTGTGCTTGTTTGTCTAGGTTTTCCGGATTTTGGAGGATTCATGGTTCAAAATTGTGGAAGAACAAAGCAATGCCCACAATTTCCATTGATGGTCTCCAATCTTCTCTTCATAAAGTGGGAAATCTCATATCCTTGTCTTTATCGAACTAACATCTATTCTTTTGGCATGACCTTAGAATTTTTGTTTAGATTCCTTTTGACCCCTATTTTTCAAACATTGAGGACAATGTTTCGTTTTAGTTTGGGGAAGGATATCTTCGATATTGACTTGCATTTCACGCAACCTTGTTTGAATTACCTTTTTGTGAAAAAAAGTGGAAATTTTTAAAATTTTTGCTTGCAATAGAAGCTTAGTTTGGGGAAAAACACCACTTTTTGGTAATCCGTTGGTGAGAAATAGGAGTTAATTTTGACTTGACCGGGTGAAAATGCCCTAGCTAGTTCTTTAACCTACCTTTTGTGGGGCTAACTTTCACAAATCCTAATTGCCATTGGAATTGTAAAAATGTGAAAGAACAGAGAATGATGTATTAAATATAAGTGAATTTGCCTTAAGCAAGGTTTATTTTGAAAAAAAACCTAAGCTTATTGAATGATTTTGTGTCTTTTTACCCACAAGTACTTAACACACCTACTCATACGTGCTCTTTTTGAATTAACTAAGTCAACCAATGTCTTTAGAAAATCTTACATTTTTTGGGGAAAGTAATTTCATCTATTATGTAAGTAAGATATTTTAGGTCTCAAAATTATAAGTTATTTTCTAAAGATAAAATTTTCCATTCACCAAAAATAAAAATTAAAAAAAAGAAAGCCAATGAAGCATTTCTAATGCAAAAGCATTATTTTTCGTCCAATGATTGCATTCGCAAAAATTAGAATATATAAAAGCTATATATAGTCTTAATCGTTGGCGTATCCATGTTGAGAGTGAGACTCAGATGGGGTCGCAACTAAGGATTAAGACTTATGTGGAATCAAGGTTCGTAGGCATTCATCACTAGGGAGCGCGGCCTAGGTGGTGATTGCAACTAAGGACTTTGGATATCTAGGCTTTGTCGGAAGAAGGTGTTTCGCGATAACCCACAAACGTTATGTAGCGAGTGGGGTACAGAACTAAAACCCGGTTGTTGATGCGATATCCTATTTGGGAGAAAGGCCTAAGTAGGGGTTCGAACTAAGAACAACATTCCTATTGCAAAAAAAAATAAAATAATTTATAGTATATTGAAAATAAAAGAATGGTTAAAATTTCATTTTCTAAAATCAAGTTATAAATTTTGTTTCCCAATTTCTTTTAGCTTTGAGTTGAGGTTTATCTATGTTATTAACATTTAAGCTCACAAGGCTTAAGTGTAAAGCTTAGATGGATTTCAACTATAAAGATAAATTGATCTATGGTTGAGTTGAAAAGAGTGCACACATCTTAATCATTAATTTATTCTTGGGAGTGAAAAGTTCACAAGTTGTAAGTATAAGAGCTTAACCATTTGGACTTATATTGACAATGATCTTGTTTAATAGCTTTGTTTAGTCTAGTGAAAAGTCAGGGAAGACGAATTTTCCTCTTTTGTGCTCTATTAATCGGGAGTAGCCTATTTCAATGAGCCTAAAAGTTGCAAAATTGCAATGATTGCCATTAATGTGTTTCCATGAGATAAAATGTTGAGAAAAAGCTTAAGATGTTTAAAAAGGTGATTCATAAAAGGTGAAAACAAGGGCATTTTGGAAACTTGTTAGTTTACAAAGTGTACACTTAATAAAATTGCGTGAGGACACGGCAATCCTTTAGTTTGGGGAATTTTGATAAGTGTTAAATTGTATACATTAAATACCCAGTATTTCACCAATAAAAGCCAAAAATATGCCAAAAGATGGAAATATGTGTGCTTTTGTGTCTCAATGTGCAGGAAAGGATATTAAAGTCAAAAAGAGCAAAAACGAGCAAAAACCGACAAGAAATGAAGAGACAAGTGATCAAGAGAAAGATTTGAAGCCAATTTCAAAAGCCGGATCAAGACCGTGGTCAAGAAAAGACAAGAAAGTAAAGAAAAGGACAAAAGTTTGAAGGAAAAAGACCACTTTGCCCTTACAATGGAAGATAAAAAGACTAAAATACCCTTGGGCCTTTCTATACCATTCATATAACAAATAAAGTTTCAGAAGTTAAGTTTTGCAAATTTGAAGATTCTATGGTTTAGAAATATCTACTAGCACCAGGGCACTTAAATGTGGCCAAAGTAGTTTTAAGTATTATTATAAGCCCTAGTATAAGTTCTCAAAGTTTGAGCCCTTGATAAGCTTATTTGGTTGCTTATTTTTAAGCCCAAAGATACCATTTGGCTGTTTACACCAACAGTACTAACACCCAAGTTAGTACTGTTGTGGGGTTTAAGCCACACTTTGGCTTATTGAGCTTATCCCATAAGCTCAAATTGTGTCCTAGTAAGTTTTTAGGTTAAGTTAGACAGTTAGTGTGCTTATTTCACTTTTTCTTTAGCTTATTTGCCCAAGTCTTAAGCATTTTAGCCTTTCTTAGCTTGTTCTAAGTTTCCTGCCTTCATAAGCTATTCACAGCTTATTTGGCCTTAAGCTTTAAGCTTTTTAAGCTTATTTAGTTTAGTTTAAGTCCTCTTGGCTTATTTTGCATTTGTATTAGCTTAATTCGACCTTAAGTCCAAAAAAGACTTAGTTTTTTTTGGCTTTTAAAGCTTCTTAAGCTTCTGTCATAATTAAGCTTATTTTTAAGCTTATTCTTTTGATAAAAGCTAAAAGTCCTTTTGTTAAAGTTGTTAGGAATAAGCCCCTTAGCAACTTTGTAGTTTTGAGTTTTGGCTGAAAAGCACCTTTTTAATAAGCCAAAAATAAGCCAATAGCGTAGGGTTTGTTTTGCATTTTTTTCATAGTGTAGGGTTAACCGTTTTCACTATAGTGTAACTTTCCTAAAGTTTGCCCGCCTACCCTTTAGTTTAAATTTATACACTTTCTACCCTAGAGTTTTAAAAAAAAAAAAAAAGGGGAAGATACTTGGTCCGGGTGAGCAAGACTCGAACCCGGGACCAAGCAATACATCCCCTTTAACTCCCACACACTCTACCACTGCGCCCTTGGGTCTTTTTCGTTATAGACCCAAGGGCAAACATATTTAAGGGGGTTTTCCCCTTATAAGCTTATAAGCTGTCAAGCTTATTTACGGGCTTATTGTATAAGCTGGTGTGTGTTTGGTATTTTTCGTAGGTAGCTTATAGAGTCAAGTATTTTGTGTAAATTTTTCAGAATTTTTTGTAAACGTTTAATATTTTTTATAATTTAATTTAGTTAAAAGTTTATTTAATTCATAATAAATACAAAAATTATCAAAAAAAATATTTTGCTTTTTTAGAAAATTTTCTTTTGTCATCTAGTTTGTAGGAAAAATATAAAATTTTTCGTAGGGTCATTTTTATAACTTTTCATCTTTTAAAGAACGGGTCCGGGTACGGGTTTTTGTTTTGACTCGTTTTTGGGTCAAACGAACTCCGTTTTCGGTCTAGTCTTTTTCATTCTTCGTTATTTGACCCGTAGAGTAGTTTAGAAGTGAAAAATTTTCCGTAGGGTTATTTTTAAAGATTTTAGGTTTTCCCCCTTTTGTACGGGATTCGGGCCTTCGTTTTCTAGTTTAATTTCGTAATTTCTAGGTTTTTCTTAAACGTTTTAGTCCGTTATTGTTTAATTTGACTTTTTCAACTTCCCAAACTCATTCCTTCCTTCAAACTCAAATCTTCGATCGTATCGATTTACCATTCCAGCCTCGTTGGGGATTTACGACCCGGGAAAGCTCTATACTACTTCTCGGTATCATTGATTGTTGGTTTTTACACTTCTTTATATATTTTATATTTTATTATATATTATATATATTTACGGTGTGAATCCGGCACGATCAATTTTTGGCGCCGTTGCCGGGGAGGCTGTGCAACCGTTTATCTTTGCGTTTGACCATCTGTTTTTGAAATTGTGAATATTTTCTTTTATTATTATAAAAAAAAAATATAAAAAAGTACAAAAATATTTTTCATTTCTTTTTAGTATAATTATCATTTAAAAAACCAAAAAAAAAAAAAATCAAAAATATAAAAACATTGTCCATAAAAAAAAGAAAATAAAATTCACAACTTGGTAAAACACCAAAATATAATATTCGCTTAAATTCATTTATCTTATTATGCGTCATAGAGGGTAATTTGAGACATTGGAAAGCTTGGATTAGAAGTGTAATATATGGTTTATAGTTGTAAAGAGCAAAGTTGCATATGTTCACAGTCTCCTAGTGATAATGGACAAAAAGGGGAAGATGTTACAAAGATGATATTATTTGCAACTTATTATGTGTGGTGGCATGGCATGGAACAAGATGTTGAAGACTTTAAAGGAAATCTTAAGTTAAGAGGAAGATTGTTTCATTCATGGAAGATCAGATTTGAAGATGAAGATTGCTGAAGATTAAACTACTATGGATCATCTTGGAATCAGTGTTTGTTTTGTTATCATCAAATAAGGGAAGATTGTTAGGAATTATTGATTTGATGATACAAAAGAACTTGCTTAAAAGTATAAAGAATAAAACAAAAGGATCAAAGTTGACAATATAGAATTCGACAAAAGATGAAGGAGTCTGAAAAGATCTCCTTCAAAGATAAAGACTGAAGATTAGGGAAGATTTAGTTTCCTAATACAATTAGGTTTCCTTTGTAAGTTTAGATGGACTCTCTATATAAGGAGATCCCTAGACATAGTTTATATGTGCACAAGAAAAGATGTAGACGTCTAGAGTGTGACAACCATGACTTGAGCAGGTTAGTCAAACCGTTAGTGTTGAATTATGTATATGTTTCAATGTATGGGTTATGTGTTATTTGTACTAATATTGTGTTTAAGGTGTTTATGTGGGATATGTGGATGGATAATCAATCATTGAGTGTGATTCGTCTCATTGGGGATTAGATTTGTGTTGGATTTTGTAGAGTTTATTTCGTTCATTTTGGTGACAAGGGAAATGATTTCGGTGATTGAGCGGTTTTTCGCGTTATTGTTGAAGTAATTATAGTATACGTATTTATGTGTTTAGTTTGTAATGTTAGGTATGGATAGGTGTTAGTAGTAGATAATAATGCCATCCATGGGATAGTCAACAGGACCATCCTCTGTCTCATCATCCTCATACTCCTCTGGATCCTCTTCTGGATCCGACTCAACAACATATCCTGGTGACTCAATAGTAGGTGAAACAACAAGAGGTAATGGATGCTCCTCAGCCGGACACACATGCTCATCCTCCAATGGTATATACTCATGGTACATAGGCTCTGGCACATAGTTAGGATCATGTGGCTGTATGAACATAGGCTCACACTCACCCTCGTCCTGTGGTACTGGTGGTGTATGTGGCTCCTCAGGGCCAGATATGTAATCCGATGATGGTGGGGCTACTAGCTGCATAGGGAGTCCATCGTATCCGTATACGATGACTCATGGAGAACCATCATTCGACAGCTCCTCGTCAGCTCCCCAAAATACCCTCCCTGACTTAGAATTGGTGTAGACGGAAGTGTAGGTAACCGTAGATCATGTAGAAGACATGATTGCTGTAAAAACAAAATAACTTATATAAGTATTAATTTTAAGACTCTTATAGTAATATAAATAATATAATTTATATACTCGTATATCAATCTTGCAAGCACTTAGTAAGCTACTAATGCTAAAACATTGTATGTCATGTAAGCACATATGCTAGATTGCAAAAAAGTAATGTATGTGTGTCCCGTGCAAACCCCATTTGTGAATGTAGTGTTTGAAAATGGTTATAGTCCAGACAAAAACTTTTGACCTAGTTCTCTATAACCTTGGCTCTGATACCAATCTGTAAAACCCCCAAATACGGATCGTAGCGGAATATTGAATATCCGAGGGCGTTACTTGATAGATAAATAGCACAAGATAGGAGAACGACCACTAACGTGTCGTTTTTAAAAAGATACATTGGATTACCAAAATACTTGTTCATTACATAAGCTCATGGCTTCAAATTGTTCGACAATATAAGTAAAGATTTCGGTTTATAACAAATGTTCCCAAAATGTAATACGACCTAAATCTTTAGTATTGACTTTCTCCAAAGAGTGACCCCCAATCTATCTGGGCACCTCGTGCCTTATTGACCTCAGAAAAACATGCTTAACATAAAGTTGGTGAATTCATAGGTTTATGTAAATCAATTGTAGGACCGCAAGATTTCCGAGTGTATAATTAAGCAACCGATGCAAACATCATAAAAGTAATTACGTTTTCCTAAGCTCATGACACTTAAGCTCGACATGTATGAATGCAATAAATTGCCAACAATGCCCATGAATGATGTTCTAACCCGCAACATCCTAAATCTGACATGGTATACGTTTGTTGTCCGGCAAACCGGCACAGTGAGCACTACTCACCCAAACGAGGACGTCAATCCCAAATAGATCTATTTATAACACTTGCGCTTACAATCTAGTAATTGACAGTTCATGATAAAGGGATCAGTGGGTTATCGCCACTTAGGCAAAACACGTAATCATTGTATAAAATGTACCCTTGCGTCCAATTTGTAAAACAAAGCATGTTCTCACCCCAAAGATGTAAAACATTTAAATAATTGAAAAGCATGGGGCTATGCAATCACCTTAGTAGGTAGTCCTCTGAAAATGATGCATATAAAACATGGATAAAAAAACGTGTATAAAAAACATGTATTTTTTAGAGGTATTTTTAGATGACAAAAAACAACAAAAGTTGTAACTTAAGTGAACAAATTCGCAAAGTTGAGTAAACATACATGTCAAATAACCTGATAAGTTTCTGAGTTGGATAATTGGGCCCACAAAAAGCTGAGTGTGAGTAAGTCATACATGGTATCCAAGTTCTGGTGTCGGTATACGAGGTAACCTGAATGAACACACTTTTGTTGTTCGGTAACCTTAAAGTCAAACTTCGATAGTCCAGTAACCCAAATGAACAAAAAAAAAAGTTTAGTAACTTAGACGAATAAAAGTTGATAGTTTAGTAGCCTGTCTATCTCAAAACCCCCAATCTATAACACCCCTAAATCTGGGTAGCAGCGGAATATTGAATATCCGAGGGCGTTACTTCATAGATCAATAGCATAAGATATGAGAACGACCACTAATCGTGTCGTTTTAAAAAGATACATTGGATTAACAAATACTTGGTATATAACTACATTAAGCCTCTGGCTTCAAATTTGTTCGATAATTTAAGTAAAGATTTCGGTTTATAACAAATGTTCCCAAAATGTAATACGCCCCAAATCTTTAGTACTGACTCTCCAAAGAGTGACCCCCAATGTATCTTGGCACCTCATGCCTTATTGACCTGAGAAAAACATGCTTAAAACGTCAACATAAAGTTGGTGAATTCATAGGTTTATGTAAATCAATTGTAGGACCGCAAGATTTCCAAGTGTATGATTAAGCAACAGATGCAAACATCATAAAAGTAATTACGTTTTTCCTGAGCTCCTGAAATGAAGCTCGACCATGTTGAATGCAATAAATTACCAAACATTTACTATGAATAAAGTTCTAACCCGAAACATCCCAAATCCGACATGGTATACATTTGTGTTGTGCAAACCGCACAGTGCGTGCTACTCACCCAACCGTGGATGTCAAATCCCAATAAATCTATGTATTATAAAACCACACTCGCGCTCACAATTCTAGTAATGACAGTTCATTGGATAAGGGGCTCAGTGGGTTATGCTACTTAGGCAAACAAGTAATAATTGTATAAAATGGACAACTGGAATCTCCATTCGTAAAACAAAGCATGTTCTCACCCAACAGATGTAAACCATTTAAATAATTGTAACGCTGGGGCTTGAACTCACCTTAGTAGGTAAGTCTTCTGTGAATGATACAAAAAACTATATCAAGTATTGGCAAATTGAGATCACCGTCACAATACCTAAGCAAGTTCGGTCAGTCTTAGTCTACAAGTATAGGCGAACGACTTAATGTATAAACTACCAAGATTCTTGCTTAGGTTGTATTTGCTAGTTTATATATACTGTTATCACTTGTGTGGTGGTGCACATGTTTATTGTATTTGTCTTTACTTATGGCTCTTGGGAAGGTATACGGCTACATACGTTCAAGTATATGTATAAGCGTTATTAATAAATATTCATATTTATTAAGTCGTGTTTTAATTCGTATAATATCCGGATAATATTATAACTCGTCCGATTCGCTAAGTGTTTATAAAATCACTTCCGTTCATAAAATACCCTTATGTTTTTTATATTTACAAAACAGTCCCTATGTTTAAGAAAATATAATATTTACATTTTAAACCCTTAGGTTTCCACATTTACACCTTTAGTCCTTCAACTTTACACAAATTACACTTTTGGTCCTTTCATGTTCCAAACAGCCCCTTAAGTTTCTGAAATGTCAAAAAAAACATTCCCTAGACTTATAAAATTAGTTTTGGCAGTTTTAACCCTCAAGTTTACAAATTGACACTTTTAGTCCCCTAACTTGTAAAAATTTACATTTTTAGCCCAATTAAGTTCTAACAAGTGGCAATAGGTTTTACTAAGCTCCAATAAGCCAAATAAGTTGTGGCAGCTTATAAATAAGCTCAGATGAGCTTATTTTAGCTTATTGGGCTTGTTGGGTCTGTTATGGTCCATTAAGCATATTAAAGGTCCAATAAGGATTCCAAAAGCACATAAGCTCTCATCAAGCTCATTTAAGCTTATTGAAACTGTTAATGCTGAAAAATAAGCTCGGGTGAGCTTATTTGAGCTTATTGGGCTCGTTAGCCCAATAACTTTAACCCGAAAGGTTTCAAAGGTCCATTAAGGTTTTTATGACATGATCTAACTTATTTTTCTAGTCTCATTAAGCACTTATGGGTCTGTTTACGTTGTTCCTAGCTTATGGCTTATTCTATAAGCCAATAAGCTCTCGGTAATAGGTTTTTTAGGCCCATTATGAACCCGCTAAGGTTTTTACATGTTAGGCTTGCTCAAATTAAGGTCCATTAGCACTTTAATAAGCCCATCATTCTGTATAAGCCCTCAATAAACTGCATAAGCTCACAAATAAGCTGCTCAAGCTTATTCGTGGCTTATAGGCTCACCATTGGTTACGGTAATGGGCTGCCAAGCCCATTAAGGGTCCGGTTAGGTTCCTATTGTATAATTAAGGTCCATGTAATTTCAATAAGTACATTAGGCTTCTTAATAAGCTCAAGGAGCTTATTAATAAGCTGTGGATGCCATAGCCGCGGTCTGTTGGGCCTGTTTGGCCCAATAGTGGGCTGTTGGGTTTAATGAGTCCACTAGTGGCCCGTTAAGCCTATTAGTAATATTAGGGGCTTGTTACGATTACTAGTAACCAAAGTAAGCTCGTTTAGCACGCATAATGGTCGTGTTTATCACATGCAAACGTCCAAGTAGTTAGTATACTCTTTCCCAAGTCAAATCATCAAGTTTTTATGAAAAGTTTACGTATGGTTTTCGTGTATTTCGTACATACGAGTTAGTGTTCATATAGGTTTCCATTTTTGTAATTTAATGAAAACGTTTAAGCCTTGGTTCATTAGTAAATCACGTTTTACATCTCTTAGCACCCCACAAGTGATAATATACATATGCACATGCGTATAACATGTATGCTTTGCATTTAGCATGTACAATGCTCACGTTAGTTTGTTATCTACAAACTAACGTGACCAAATCGACTAGAAATCAAATAACAAATATGATACGAATGTGTATAGGCTTAGTACGTGACTTACAAAGGTCCTAGTGTCTTGGTTTCGAGTTGGAACGTGTAGAATGACAACCCAATGTATTATACACGATAGTATAATAAACCCAAGCTTCAAAGCTTATCAAATACCCAAGTCTTGGCTCGTGTACCCTCTTATGATTTTGTATGAAGACTCTAGCACTAATTGTATGTTCGAATAAGATTGTGAGGGTGTTTGTCGCGGCTTATGACCCGAAACAAGAAAGAAAACAATGGTGGTTTGCTTGAGAGTGTTTGTGTGTTTAGAAGTTGTAAGAAAGTGTTAAGTGTCAAGTATAAGTGAGTATATATAGGCTTAAGATTTAGTTAGCTCCCTAGTTCCCATTTCCAAACCAAACCGTGCCCTATTAGTGGTTTTTAAGGTTTCTAGTTACCCTCAAATGGTTTTTGCTAATACCTCCTAGTACACACCTTAATTGCAAGATAATTGTACAAGATTTCTTAAGATTTGAAAATCTTATGGGTTGTGTGTATGTTGTTGTTGCCGCGGGTATCAAAGAGCCAAGAAAGGATCCAAAGTGGTTATTATCCTTTGTGTATTAGATTAACTAGGAGACATTAAGTACAAGGTTTAATTAACTAGGATGTACATGTACTTAGGGGATATTAGGGAGATTTTCTAGATGTATATATGCATGTGGGACGTGTATGTTGTGGAGGGAAGAAGGGTTTTCAAAATCTTGTTAAGATTATAAGGGTACAAGTCTTAATTAAAGGATATGGTACAAGATTTGTATAAGTATCCTTTGGTTCATGGTTTTGTTCACCTAGATTCGGCCATAATGGCTTGTTAACACAAGAATTTAATTATTTTTGTGTTTAAGGTTTAAAAGTGGTTATTGGTTTGAGTCTAGGTAAGTCTAAGTATTTCCGAGGTGTGTCTAAACGTATTTTATTGTGAAACGTAACCCTTTTACGTGACCAAATAAAAATAAAATGCGCAAAGTCAATAATTATCTTCTTAATAATTATATAACACTTGTTTGACGTAAACCTTAATTTATTTGGTGATCGTTTACGTTGAATGATTATTTCTAGTCTACGCGATTTAGCTTAAAAGTTAAATTAAAAGTAAACGCGGATCGGACTAAAATGAATAGTGAAGAAAAATAGAGTCGTAAAATGACCTGAAATTGAGAAATGTTACACTTACAACGACTTTCCTGGTTGTTGTAAAGCTACGAGACCCACATGTGTGAACGCCACATACGGATGTGTTTCTATTTTTTTGTTCTGTTTTGATAATGCTTTCTAATTATCCGAATTAAATTCATGTAATAATGCTATCCAAAGTTCTTGTTTCATCCAACTTGGGTTAAAATGTGTGAGGCGAGTATAATCCTTGTCAAAAGGAACCTCTGGATTCTTTTTCTTGTAATTTTTTTGGCTCTAATTCTAGCTGCACACAACATACCATTGAATCGATTTGCTACGTGTTTGATAAAACATTTGCGTGTAAGTTCATCCTTCTTTGGATCCCACTGATACAATTGCTGCACATAAAACACTTCTTACTAAGAAATCTGTAAAAAATATATAATTTCATCAAGTTTTTAGATTAAGTTTTGTTTGTGAGAGCTTTCATTGCGGGAATTTTAGTGCAAAACACACAAACACTCAAGTTGAGAGACACGTAGGAGCAAAGGATGAACCAAACAATGATTTTATTATAGGGTTCTTGGATTTACGAATAGAAAAGATTATAGGAACATACCTTAAAACTCAACCACATATGGTCCTTCTCCAGTGGAACAACGCCTCATGCCGACCACAATTCGATATACCTAAAGTGAAGAATTTCTGTAATGGCACGGCCAATTGCTGTCTGGTCTCCAAACCTGGAAAATAGAGAAAAATTCGACATGATAAATATTAGTAGCAATTTTTTTCCTAAACATAAATAAATTGTATTCGTAGAAAAGAAATTACTCGTCTGCATATAAGTCAATCATTGGACGATCGCCCGGTGCAGGCAATCGATTCAGGATACTTGACCCTCGCACTGCATGTGATATCTCGACACCTGATTCGGTTCCCTTTATACCGTCATCATCAGTGAGATGGTCCTCCAATCGAATTTGTACACTATTCACAATGCTATATGAAGGCCTAGGACAACTAAGATTGCGTCTGCTGATTCTTAAGGAAATACTATCAATTCATAACTGCATACTAACTACTAAGAACTAAATACTAGTCAAACTCATCTTCCTCATATATAAGTTTAGTATCATCATTCTCACCAGAAGCTATGTCTTCGAACTCATCTTCCTCGACATCGTCATCAAGATCAATGGCAACTTCTTCTATATCTCCATGTACTAGATTAAAGGGTTGTATATCATTATTTTCACTAGTTGTACATATTACTCTTTCATTCTCTTGAAAGAATTGGTCCATGTCCACATTATTTTCATCAACAGTTACTTCACTAACATCTTCGTCTAGGTCATAAACACCCCTTGAGTTGGTCTTGACTAGGGCTGAGCATATTAAACCGAAAACCGACCTGACCCGACAAACCATCCGAAACCGAACCGAACCGAACCGACCTTATTTGATCCGATTTTTGGTTTTTTATATTTATTTCGGTTTGGTCGGTTCGGTTCAGTTTCGTTCAAAACCGACACTTATTCGGTTCGAACTAACTAAACCGAACCAAACCAACCTTATTCGGTTCGGTTTCGGTTTCTATAGTTTATACTCGGTTCGGTTCTCAGTTGGCATTTTACCATGATTCGGTTTCGGATCGGTTTTAGTTTTTGTCGGTTCGGGTCGGTTCTGAATCGATGCGCGACCCTAGTCTTGACAACCACACACAAATCATTTGCATAAGGATATGGTGTATAATATACTTGTTGTGCTTGTGATGCAAGGATATATGGGTCTTCAGTACACCCCCTTTTAGTGAGTTTAATTTCAACCAAACCATTCTTATGGCCGACCCTTACCCCTTGGATAGGATCAAACTACGTGCATTTAAACACCACGACCACACAATGACCTAAAAGGCTATCATATTCAACCTCTATGATCTCATCCAACAATCCATAATAATCATTTTCATGTTGATCATAAAAATCCTCTTTCACACATACACCGCTATTTTGTGTAACCCGCCCATCATTAGTTGTTTGTGTGTGGAACTTGAAACCATTTACCAAATATCCCTTACAATAATAAACATTTGCTAAGGGATATTGTGCTAAACACTTTGAATGTGCATTACTGCCATGTGACTCAAGCATTACCTACAGTCACAAAAGAACACATGTTATGCTTGCAACAATGCTAAAGCGTTTTAACATTTATATCTTATGCTTACATTGAGGTTAAACCACTAAGCAAAAAATGCCTCTCTTCTGTAACATCCGTGATTTAATCAGGTTAGTGATACCTTTAAAAATGGCTAAGAGTTCATTTTGTGTGATTCTTGTGTGCTATGTGTATTATATGTGTGCTAAGTGGTTTGAATAGGTGCATGATATTGTTTTGAGGTGTATGATCATCTCATTTTGAGTGCATTTGTGTTTGGTGATGAGTATTCCATTTGTTCACTTATAGTGATAATGGAAAGGAAAGGCGTATTGCATGTAATGCTACGTAAATAGTTGGATGAGTTTGTGTTAAGCTGTTTTGGGAAATGTGTCATGCTGGAAATAAGTGAAGTGAGTGAAATTTGAATATTTAGGGTAGACTTTCTAAATATTAAAAAGTGAAATAAAAAATGAAAAGTTATTTTTAGAAAGTTTAGTAAGTTGTGTTTATGTAAAAAGGTTTACCCAAAAATTAGCTTAGGTTTTTATGAAAAACTTAAGGTATGAAGTAATTAGTTAATTAATAAATAAAAAAAAAAAATTATAAGGGGTGTTAGTCGGCCGGTTTTAAAGAAAAGAAAAAAAAGGAAACAAAGTTTGACTATAATTAGGATTCTAAGGATTATAAATACAAAACCAATAAAACCCTAAATCACTTTTTTTTCGCCCCTCTCTCTGTGTTGTTCGAAGCCCAAAAGAAGGAAACACTAATAATTTGTTTTTAATCAGAATAGTTGGTGATTTATGTGTTCAGAATCAAGGTTTAGGTATGTGTTTCGTTAAACCCTAGTTGTTTAGTTTTCTTTAAATCATGTAAAATTAATATGATGGATCTAGGGTTTACATAAAATACAGATTATATTGACTTAAAGAATGTTATGAGATTAGGGTTCGTTTTTGGGTTATTGATCATGCTCGGTATGTTAGGGTTTGCGTTAGAACATGATTTAGAGTTGAGCAGAATTTAGGGCTTGTGTTCAATGATGATATCTAGATGTTATAAAAACGGTTTTGATATGATTAAAATAGCCTAAATTGAAGTTTAAAAGAGTATATTTTCCAGATAAGTCCTAGCTCGAATGATTTGGAGTTCTGGGGAAGTTGGTTAAATATTGGTTCATGAAAAGTTGTCAAAACAGTAGGAGTAAAATTACGGGTAAGAATTCGGTCAGTTTAGGAGGGTAAAACCCTAACTTACAGGTGAATGAAATTAAGGTTAGCCATCTACAGTGATTAAGTTCGTTATATGTATATAAAGAAACTTAGAAGGATAGCTTCTGATTGAGTGTCTAAGTAGGGTAATAAGGGGACCATACATTTTAGTGTGCAATCAGTCTTCCGAATGGGAAATTTTAATAGTTGGCTTAATATGGGATAGTTAACATTGTAAAGGGAGCTTAGGAATCACAAGGTAGTTAGTAAACTCATAAATGAACTTATATGATTTTTGGTATAATTTATAAAGGTCAGCAAGCAAGGTTTTTAAAAGAGTAAAGATACACTAAAATTCTGCATTTTTGAAGCAATTGTAGTTATCTAGTTGTACTAGGTAATAAGAATGTGTAAGGTTGGGCATGGGGTGTCGTGGGGTGACCCATGATGGTTAATCAAAAACCTTAGCCATCCATCATAATGTGTGCGTTACTGGATAGAGCTTTTAGCTTGGTCGCGATGGTAACGTGTTTATTTATTTTGTTATAGTTGTGTGATAGGACTTGGATAAGCTGGTTTTAAGCATTCAGGTGAGTTACATGAGTCCCATTTTTTGCATTGTTTTAAACTTGGATGGAAATGATGCAAGTATTGAACTGAGTTTTAACTTACTGTGATTATCGAGTTAATGGTAAATGCATGGACTATTATGTGACTAATATGCGTTATGTACTACATGTTTTGTGATGTGATATTGAGATGTTGCATAGTCAGGTGGATTACTTGCGGGTATCAATGGCCAGAGCTAGAGGGAAAGAGATTTGGTTATGTGATGTGATATTGAGATGCTGCCTAGTCAGGAGGGTTACTTGCGGGTATCTCCGGCCTGAGCTAGAGGGAAAAGGATTTGGTTAATCTAGAACGATGAGGTCGTCTGCTTGATGTTTGATTTATTTGGATTTGGATTGAATTGCATGTTAGCTTGTATGTTAGTTAGCATAATTGTCATGCGAAAGTATTGTTTTATAATCACAGTAATTCGGTTAATGATTTTGATAATGGATTGAATATGTGTGTCTGAAAACCTATGTTTACTCACCAAACTCATTGTGTTGACGTTATAAGATCATTTCAGGTATTCTGCGAAGATAAGGTTAAGGTTAAGAAAAAAGTGGCTAGATGGACCGTAGGCAGCTGGAGAAGTTTAGCTATCTAGATTTCGTTATTTGTTTTGGACGATGAATGTTATTTGTTTTGCTTTGTTAGGATGTATGAATGTTTGCATGTCATGACATTGACATGAACTGCCTTTATTTCAATGCCAGACGCCTCTTGGATTTTGTTGATGTGTTTGGGTATTTTCATGACACTGCGTGTCTATACCTTGTATTTTTATGCAGTTTTTGTTTCCTTTATAGAGACACCAATGTGTTTGATGATTCTTTCTCGTTGTGCCTCGCGTTTTGCTTTGACAAAGCTGTGACAGATTATAAATTCGCGTTTCGGCCTTGGGGCGGGGGTCTGACAGTTGTATAAGAGCCTTTGGTTTTATAGAGAAGTAGGTGGTTGGGCTTGTCTATAACCAGGGGTCCTTCATATAGATGTATTTAGGGCTTAAGTGTTTGATGTTATAACTGCTTGCTTCCCCTCTTATATTTGCCATAGCTTATATATTCTCGTATTTTGCTAAGTTGTCTTTTAGTTATTTTGCTACCATTAATCCGATATGATATGTATTACTTTCTTAGTATTTTTACCTATGTTTTTCCCCAACCTGTAAAAAGGGGGAAGTCTCGGTTGGGGAACCGTTTTCCTAACTGGGACTTAAGCGTTATAAAAAGAGCTTCTTTGTGGAACTGACGGAGGATAGGTAGTGATCGTTTGTCGGGATGCACTGATTAATAGGGCTGGACTCGCGAGTCGGGTGATTCTTGCGGATGGCAAAGTCAAAAGCAAGCGACGCCCAGCATAAGTTTAGTCCCGTCCCTTAACCATCGTCCTGTTGGTTGATTATTTCTTTCGGGATATTTCGTATTTTTGGGAATTGTTGCGAGACTTTCGTTCCTTTATGTCGTTTCGATTTTATTTTGATATAAGTAAGTAGTTATTTGATGGAGCATCTTTTATGTGTTAAGTTGGAGTGGTTTAAGATGTTGCTGCCGCAGTGTGGTTATATGTCGGCTTATATGTGAATTATGATTGAAATGGGTTAGTCTTGGAAGTAAGTGACCATGAGTGAAAGGACTTTTGTGAGGCACTTATAATTTGGTGGCCAACATAATTTATAAAGGCATCACACCCGTAGACTTGTGACCATGATTGCATTTATTTTTGTTTGGTTGTAAGGTGGTAGTGTAATATGTTTTTTTTATATGTGTATTCATGATAAGGATTGTGGTATAGGTAGAGAATTATTCTCTTACCCTAATTAGAGGATATGTTAAATTGAGTTGTATAGATAGTAAGTTTCTCTTCTATCTAGTATTTGCGAATACCTAGTATTATTATTATTGTGGTTGCTCGTTGCTCGATTGTTTGTTCGGACCTGCTCTTTCGGATATATGCGCGTTTCGTTAGTTCTTTCGTTGCATTGATTACTCGTATGACTTTCAAAGGTTTCTTTTAAGCACCAATTGTTCCTAACATATTAGTGTGGATCATTACTCCCTTCTTTGTCCCTTGGTTTTCGTAACCCGTTGGCGACATGTTAGTATCAATGCTTTTAGGTTTGCTTGTTGATCGTTATTTTGGATAGACCTTACATTTTTTTTGGGTACGTAACGTCTAGAATGGTTTCTTGTACGAGTCGTTTGGATTTTATTTTGAGTATATGGTTTTCTGGTTTTTCTTTCATTTTCAAACAATGAATTGTGTTAGGGTATGTTCTGTATGTTTTTACGATCTTGTTTGGTATTATGGTGTCCTTTGTTTGATTAACATATTTTATAATTGATGTCTAATTATAATAACATTTGGAAGTATTGTGTTCGGTGTTTGGAGAGAGCAAACTGTATATAAAATGATCTTTGTAAATAGATTTTATTTTATTATAAAAAATCAGGTTTTTAAAGTGATTCATAGGGTTAGGTTATTACGATACACCATTAGATAACCATCACTAGATTTTTATGCAACCAGAATGAATTTTTAAAGATTACAATAGATATTTCATTATTATTTAAAATGATTTTTATACTTAAAGTGACTTTCTTTTTTTAAATTGTTTTTTAATAAAATTATTATTTAATTTGGCCTTTCGAGTAAAGTCGATTATTGGTATAAGAATTTCCGTCTTTCGTATTGATTTTTTTTATGTGTTTATTTGTCGTGGTATGTTTGTTGATTTTCTTTCGTTTGCGCTTTTACTCGGTGCATATATGTATCCTTCCTTTCAAAGGATTCTTATGTCATTTGATCCACGTCTATTTGCATATGTGGAGTCTCCTATATGCATCCTAGCCTTTGACTCGATATTCGTTTGTTATCCTATTTGATTGTTCGCAACCTTTGGAGTTCGTTGATACCATTAAGTCGTGGAAGCTTTGATGTGATTATGGGAATGGACTGGTTGTCCAAGAGGAAGTTTGTGATAGTATGTCATGAGAAGTTGTTAGGAATACGCTTGGAGGGTGATGAGTTACTTCGGGTTTTTCAAATAGTGAAGTACTCAAGGAGTCGTGAAAACCTTAATGAACACAAAGGCGTAGTGGACCGAAAATTAGGTTATATTTCATCTACGAGATTTTATTAATGTGTTTTGGAAAGATTTGGTCGATGCCACCACGTCGACAATTTATGTTCTGTATAGACTTAGTCCTGGAGCGACGCCGGGTCGCGAAGTCTCCATATCGTTGGGGCAACACTCGGAAAAATGATTAATTCCAAAGAATTGTCTGTGGAAACTTCAGGAGTTGCAAGACAAGGGTTTCATACGACCTATCATTCACCGTGGGGAGCACATGTGTTATTTGTGAAGAAGAAGGATTGATATTTTCGAATGTGTATCGATTATAAGGAGATGAATAAATTAACTGTTAAAAACCATTATCCACTACCTAGGATTAATGACTTGTTTGATTAGTTATGAGGAGCGTTTCCTTTCTTAAAGATAGATTTTCGATCAGGTTATCATCAGCTAAGAGTGCATGAGGATGCCATTCCAAAGACCACATTTAGAATGAGATACAGACATTTTGAGTCTACGGTTATGCCTTTTGGGTTAACCAATGCACCAGCGGTTTTCATGGACTAATGAAACGGGGGTTTGTTTGCAAACGATACTTAGGTAGGTTTGTCATCGTATTCATTGATGGACATTCTGGCTACTCAAATTCGACAGGAGGAACAGAAGTTATTTGAGTTGGTGTTTAGAGTCACTGGAGAAGAAAGAAGTGTATGCTAAGTTTTCTAAGTGTGAGTTTTGGTTGGAAGAAGTGTATTTTCTTGGTCACGTGGTCAACCATAACGTATTCACGTGGATCCGAGTAAGAGTGAGGCAGTGGTGAATTGGATGATTATTCTTAGGATTGACAGGTTACTACTGACGTTCATCACAACATTTTTTTTAACGATTGGTTGAACCCCTTTACTTCCACTAATGAGAGGAATCGAACGGTATGAGTGGAAGCGTAGAATTATAGTAGAATAAGAAGCGCTTTGAGACCTTGAAGAATGATTGGTGTGATACTTCGATAAAGCGACTGTAGTGTGATGTGTTGAGTAGGAAAGGAGGAGAGTGAATCAAGACGTAGTAAGAGAATGAAAACGGCAGCCCAAAGTGAGGCGTTAAAGTAATCATAACGTAACGCAGAAAGGCTACATGGTTTAGATCCACAAATGGAAAGAAAATTAGACGAGGTTTGTACTTTATGGAATTCGAATTAGGTTAGTTCTGTGGTAGGAAGGGTAATGGATGGGGCCCATGCCACAGATATTGGTACATCCGGGGAGCGGATAAGACGTACTATAACCTTGGAGACATGTATTGGTAGCCACGTGTAGAAAAGGATATAGCTACCTATGTTAGCAATTGTCAGATTTGTTTAAGAGGTGAAGGATGCAATGTCAAAGACTTTTGGCTTGCTGCAACAGCCTGAGAATCGTTTGAGTGAAATGAGATAGATCACCCATGGTTTTATCACTAAATTTCCAATGTCAAAGTAGTGAATTTGATGTGATTTAGGGTGATGGGATCGAAGTTAGGACTGACCAAGTTAGCTCTTTTCTAGCTATACAAGAAGATTTCAGATGTGAAGTTGGCAAAAAGATTTCTATTGATGATGATAATAGCAAGGGAAACTGGAATTTCTCGTGGTCAGTGATCAAATCAGATTTGAGGATGAATGATTTACCTCGTGGTTTTGGAAGACGCTGCAGAAAGGGTTAGAGACGCGATTGGATTTACGTTACTGCCTTAGCATCCTCAAAGAGGTGATGGACAAAGTGAACGTTTGCTTCAGAATTTGGGAAGATATAATAAAGGGGGGGGGGGGGTGGGGGGGGGGGGGGGGGTGGGGGGGGGGGGGGGGGGGGGGGGGGGGGGGGGGGGGGGGGGGGGGGGGGTGGGGTGGGGGGGGGGGGGCTGGGGGGGGGGGGGGGGGGGGGGGGGGGGGGGGGGGGGGAGGGGGGGGGGGGGGGGGGGGGGCGGTGGGGGGGGGGGGTGGGGGGGTGGGGGGGGTTGGGGGGGGGGGGGGGGGGGGGGTGGGGGGGGGGGGGGGGGTGGGGGGGGGGGGGGGGCTGGGGGGGGGGGGGGGGGGGGGGCGGGGGGGGGGGGGGGGGGGGGGGGGGGTGGTGGGGGGGTGGGTGGGGGTTGGGGGGGGGTGGGGTGGGGGGGGGGGGGGGTGGGGGGGCTGGAGGGGGGGGGGGGGGGGGGGGGGGGGGGGGGGGGGGGGGGGGGGGGGGGTGGGGGGGGGGTGGGGGGGGGGGGGGGGGGGGGGGGGGGGGGGGAGGGGGGGTGGGGGGGGGGGGGGGGGGGGGGGGGGGGGGGGGGGGGGGGGGGGGGGGGGTGGGGGGGGGGGGGGGGGGGGGGGGGGGGGGGGGTGGGGGGGGGTGGGGGGGGGGGGGGGGTGGGGGGGGGGGGGGGGGGGGTGCTTGTGTTAATTTAATTTTGGTGGTAGTTATCATTTAAGCATTCGGTGTGCTCCATGTGCAAGCTTTGTATGGAGGAATTGGTAGGTCACCTGTTTTATGGGCAGGAGATTGGAGGAGAGTTCGTTTGAATGACTCTGAGTTAGTACAAGAAATGACAGATAAGGTTAGTACGTGGTAAGGAAAAAGCCCAAAGCGGCGACTGAGATCGTCAAAAGAGCTATGTTGGATTATAGGCGTATAGCCGTTTAGAGTTTGAGGTGGGTGATGAGGTATGATTATTAAGGGTGTCTCCTTGGAAGGCGTACTGCGTTTTGGAAAAGAAGGGTAAGTTTGCAACAGTATGTAGACCGTTTGAGCTCCGTTGAAAGGATTGGCCTTTGTAGCTTATAGGTTAAGGTTTACCTGAGGAGTTTGAGTTGTGTGCATGATACCTTTTTGTGTCAAACCTGAAGAAGTGTCTAGCAGATGCTAATTTGCATGTGCCATTGGATGAGATCAAGGTCGACAAGATACTTCGTTTTGTCGAGGAACCTGTAGAGATTATGGATCAAGAAATTAAGAAGTTAAAACGTAAGAAGATAGCACTAGTGAAAGTGAGTGATACCATAATAAATAACTTAATTGAGTAAAGTTTTTATTAAAATTTATGATACGAAGATGTATACATGCTTCTTTGTACATATTTGCCACATCAAATATTATACCTTTTAAAATAAGTTGTTGCAATTCAATTTGTAAGTGTAACATTCGTGATTTAATCAGGTTAATGATACCTTTAGAAGTGGTTAAGAGTTCATTTTGTGTGATTCTTGTATGCTATGTGTAATTTCTGTGTGCTAAGTGGTTTGAATAGGTGCATGATATCGTTTTAAGGTGTATGATCATCTCATTTTGAGTGCATTTGTGTTTGGTGTTGATTATTCCATTTGTTCACTTATAATGATAATGGAAAGGAAAGACGTATTGCATGCAATGCTACGTCAATAGTTGGATGATTTTGTGTTAAACGTTTATGGGAAATGTATTATGTTGGAGATAAGTTAAGTGAGTGAAATATGGAAGTTTGAAGCAAACTTTCTAAATATAAAAAGTGAAATGTGAAATGATAAGTTATTTTTAGAAAGTTTAGTAAGTTGCGTTTATGTAAAAAGGTTTACCTAAATTATCGTAGGTTTTTATGAAAACTTAAGGTAATAAAGATAATTAGTTAATTAGTAAAGAAATAAAAATAAAGGGGTGTTCGACCGGTTTAAAGAAAAAGAGAAAAAAAGGAAATAATTTGATTACAATTAGGACTCTTTTAGTATAAATATAAATTTAATAAAATCCTAAATCACTTTTTCTCTCCCTCTCCCTTTGTGATCGGCCAAAACCTCAAGAAGAAGAAGAAAAAAGATTTTTTTTAATCAAGAACAAGTTGGTGATTTAGTGTTTCAAGAATCAAGGTTTTGGTATGTTCGTTAACCCTAGTTGTTTAGTTTTCTTTAAATCATGTAACAATTAATATGATGGATCTTTAGGGCTATAAAAACTTCTGTAATTAAGGATTTATTAATCATTCTAGAGCGTTTAGAGTTTAATTATGATCATATTGATGTAAACGGTTAGGTTTAAATCGCGTTAATTTGTGATTTAGAGTTGAACAGATTTTAGAGATGTGTTCAACTGATGATATCTCCATGAAAAACATGTTTTGATATGATTCAAGTGCCTAAATTGTAGTTGAAAGAGTCTATTTTTCAAAAAGTCTGGCCTCGAATGATTTGGAGTTCTGAAAGTTGGTTAAATATTGTTTACAAGAAAAGTTATCAAAACAGTAAATACAGGTCAGAATTAGGTCATGTTTAGGAGGGTAAAACCCTAACTTAAAAGTGGAATTAAGATTAGCGAATCTACAGTGATTAAGTTCTATATGTATATAAAGAAACCCTAGAAGGATAGATTCTGATTGTATGTCTAAGTATGGTAATTAAGGCCATACATTTTAGTGTGCAATCAGATCCGAATTGGGATAGTTTTGAAGTTAGATTTTATTTGAGATAGTTGCACATGTAATGAGTAGTTGGGAATCATAAGGTAGTTAGTAAACTCATAAATAAACTTAGATGATTTTTGGTATAATTTATGAAGGTCAACAAATAAGGGTTTTGAGTTAGTAAAGATACACTAAAATTTTGCATTCTTAAATAAATTGTAGTTAACTAGTGTAAAGGTTAATGAGGTGGTTAAGGTTGGGCATGGTGCCGGGGTGACCCATGATGGTTAATCAAACCCTTAGACATCCATCATATGTGTGTTACATGGACTAAAGCTTTTTTCTTGGTCGCGTGTAACTGTGTTTATTTATTTGTATAGTTACGTGATAGGAATTAAAAATTGCGTTATGAGCATTCAAGTGAGTTACATAGTCCCACTTTTTATTGCGTTTCAAACTTGGGATGGAATTAATGCAAGTGTTGAAATGAGTTTTAAATTGTTGTGATTATGTGTTAGTGTAAATGCATGAACTATTATGTGACTGATATGCCTTATGTGCTACATGTTATGTGATGTGATATTGATGTGTGAGCTAAGTCAGGTGGATTACTTGCGGGTATCCATGGCCTATTTAGTGGAAGAAACTGTTGCCTAGTGAGGTGGATTACTTGCGGGTATTCATGGCCTAAGCTATAGGGAAAGATATTTGGTATTGTTGCCTAGTAAGGAGGATTACTTACGGGTATCCATGGCTGAGCTAGAGGGAAAGAGATTTGGTATGATCCAAGGGCGATATGGGTCGTCTGCTTTGTGTTTGAGTGATTGATTTGATTGAATTGCATGTTAGCTTGTATGTTAGTTAGCATAATTGTCATGCAAAAGTATTGTTTTATAATCACAGTAATTGGATAATTTGTTTTGGGATGATTGAATATGTGTGTCTGAAAACCAATGTTTCTCACCAACCATTGTGTTGACGTATAATCGTCATTTTCAGGTATTCAGCAGGATGAGATTAAAGTTAGGAAAAGTGGCTAGATGGACTGTAGGCAGCTGGCGAAGTTTAGTTATCTAGATTTCGTTATTTGTTTTGGATGATGAATGTTAATTGTTTGCTTTGTTATGATGTATGAATGTTTGCATGTCATGACGTTGGCATGAACTGCCTTCATTACAATGTCAGACGCCTTTCGGATTTTGTTGATGTGTTTGAGCATTTTCATGACACTGCGTGTCTATACCATGTATTTTATACATGTTTTAGTTTCTCTATATACACGCCAATGTGTTGTGATGATTCCCTTTCTCGTCGCGCCTCACGTTTTCGCCTTGGCGGGTGTGACAGATTGGTATCAGAGCTAATGGTTTTAGAGAAGTAGGTGGTTGAGCCTAGACTATAACCTAAGGGTCCTTCATGTAGATACATTTAGGGCTTAAGTGTTTAATGCTATAACTGCTATGCTTCCTCGCTATATTGCATAACTTATATTTTCCTATTTTGTTAAGTTTTCATTTAGTTATTTTGTCTACCATTAATTGATATGATATATATTACTTTCTTAAGTATTTTAGCTATGTTTTTCCCCCACCCGAAAGAAGTCCCGTTGGGGAACCGTTTTCTCAACTGGACTTAAGCGTTATAAGGATCCATAAGAGGAGCCTCTTGTGGAACCGAAGGAGATAGGATAGTGATCATTTGTCGGATGCGCGTAGTAAGGTTGGAACCACGGAGTCGGGTGATTCTTGCGGAGGCAAAGTCAAACCCAAGCAAGGCCCAACATAAGTTTATCCCGTCCTTTACCTCGTCATGTTGTTATTGATTATTTCTTTCGGATATTTCGTATTTTGGGAGTCGTTGCGAGACTTTCATTCCTTTATGTCGTTTTGAATTTATTTTGATATAAGTAAGTAGTTATTTGATGGAGCATCCTTTATGTGTTAAGTTGGAGTGGTTTAAGATGTGCATTGTGGAATATGTGCTTACATATGAATTATGATTGAAATGGGTAATCTTGGAAGTAAGTACACGTGTGAAAGGAAGCACTTATAATTATGGTGGCCAACATAATTATAAAGGCATCACACACGTAGACTTGTGACCATGATTGCATTTATTTGTGTTTGGTTGTAAGGTAGTAGTGTAATATGTTTTTTTATGTGTATTCATGATAATGATGGTGGTATGGGTAAAGAATTTTTCTCTTACCCTAATTGGAGGATATGTTAAGTTGAGTTGTATAGATAGTAAGTTTCTCTTCTATCTAGTATTTGCGGATACCTAGTATTGCTATTATAGAGGTTGCTCGTTTGCTCGGTTGTTTGTTCGGATTTCCTAAGTCTAAGCTTAGCATCCCTTCATCGTACTTTGTTAGTAAGGATACCTGATTTTTCCTATTCGACGTCTCGATGTATATTGGTTGTTCGGAATCTGCTCTTTCGGATATAGGCGCGTTTTGTTAGTTCTTTCGTTGCATTGATTACTCGTATGAGTATCAAACATTTCTTTTAAGCACTAATTGTTCCTAACATATTAGTGTGGATCATTACTCCCTTGGTTGTATATCCCGGTTTTTGTAACTCATTGGCGACGTGTTAGTATCGATGCTTTTAGGTTTGCTCTGTTGATCGTTATTTTGGATAAGACCTTACGTTTTCTTTTGAGTACGTAACGTCTTGCATGAGTTTTCTTGTACGAGTTCGTTTGATTTTATTTTGAGTATATGGTTCCTGGTATTTTCTTTCGTTTTCAAACAATAGAATTGTGTTAGAGTCTGTACGGTGTTTTACGATCCCTTTTGGTAGTATGGTGTCCTTTGTTTGAGCAACATATTTTATGATTGATGTCTAATTATAAAAGCCCTTTTGAAGTATTGTGTTAGTGTTTGAAAAAAAAATTGTGTTTAAAATGATCTTTGTAAATAAAATATGTTTAAATGGCCTATGCAAATAGGATATAAAAATTATTGAGTGGTTAAATAAATTTTATTTTATTATAAAAAACAGGTTTAAAGTGATTCATAGTGGTAAGGTACGATACACCATTAGATAACTATCTCTATATTTTTATGACAACCAGGATGAATTTTATAAAGATTACATTTAAGACAATTTTATTTATTATTTAAAATGATTTTTATACTTAAAGTGACTTTCTTAGTTTAAATTGATTTTTATAAAAACATTATTTATCTTGACCTTTCGAGTAAATTCGATAATTGGTATAAGAATTTTTGTCTTTTGTATTGATATTTTTTTATGTTTTCATTTGTCATGGTACGCTTGTTGATTTTCTTTCGTTTGTGCTTTCACTCGGTGCATATATGCATCCTTTCTTTCAAAGGATTCTTATGTCATTTGATCCGCGTCTATTTGCATATGTGGAATCTCCTATATGCATTCTAGCCTTTGACTCGTTATTCGTTTGTTATCCTATTCGATTGTTCGTAACCCTTGGAGTTCGTTGATACCGTTGAGTCGTGGAAGCTTTGATGTGATTGTGGGAATGGACTGGTTGTCCAAGAGGAAGTTTGTGATAGTATGTTATGAGAAGGTGGTTAGAATACCGTTGGAAGGTGATGAGATACTTCGAGTTCATGGGGAACGTACTTTGAGAGCCACCAAAGCCCTAATGAACGCTAAGGTAGATGAACCTAGGATAAGTGATATACCCATGGCACGCGATATTACTGATGTGTTTTCGGAAGACTTGCTGGGGATACCACCGTAGCGATAAGTTGAGTTCCGTATAGACTTAGTTCCTGGAGTGACGCCGATCGCGAAGTCTCTATATCGTTTGGCACCCTCGGAAATGCAAGAATTATCTGGGCAACTTCAAGAGTTGAAAGACAAGGGTTTCATATGACCTAGACATTCGACGTGGGGAGCACCTGTGTTATTCATAAAGAAGAAAGATGGATCTTTCTGTATGTGTATCGACTATAGGGAGCTGAACAAATTAATTGTTAAAAACAAAACCAATAAAACCCTAAATCACTTTTCTCTCCCTCTCCCTTTGTGATCGGCCGAAGCATCAAGAAGAAGAAAAAAAATATTTTTTAAAATCAAGAACAAGTTGGTGATTTAGTTTTCAAGAATCAAGGTTTAGGTATGCTCGTTAACCCTAGTTGTTTAGTTTTCTTTAAATCATGTAACAATTAATATGATGGATCTAGGGTTTACATAAAATATAGATTATATATGAACTTTAATGATGGTATGATGATTAGGGTTAGTTTAGGGTTATGATCATGCATGTTGCATGTTAGGGTTTGCGTTAGAACATGCTTTAGAGTTGAGTAGAATATAGGGCTATGTTCAACTAATGATATCTAGATGTTAGAAACGTGTTTTGATATGATTCTAGAGCCTAAATTATAGTTCAAAGAGTCTATTTTTTCAAAAAGTCCAGCCTCGAATGATTTGGATTTTTGGAAGTTGGTTAAATATTGGTTACAAGAAAAGTTTTCAAAAGAGTAAATACGAGTCAGAATTAGGTCATGTTCGGGAGGGTAAAACCCTAACTTAAAAGTGGAATTAAGATTATCCAATCTATAGTGATTAGGCTCTATATGTATATAAAGAAACTCTAGAAGGATAGCTTCTGATTGTGTGTCTAGTTGGGTAATTAGGCAATCACATTTTAGTGGTGCAATAAAGTATCCGAATTGGGACAGTTTTGAAGTTGGATTTTATTTGGGATAGTTACACATGTAATGAGTAGTTAAGAATCACAAGGTAGTTAGTAAACTCATAAATGAACTTAGGTGATTTTTGGTATAATTTATGAAGGTCAGCAAGTAAGGATTTTTAAGTTAGTAAGATTACACTAAAATTCTGCATTTCTAATTAAACTATAGATAACTAGTGTGATGTGTTAATGTGGTAGTTAAGGTTGGGCATGGTGTTAGGGTGACCCATGATGGTTAATCAAACCCTTTGAAATCTATCATATGTGTGTTACATGGACTAGCTTTTTGCTTGGTCGCGTGTAACCGTGTTTATTTATTTGTATAGTTGCGTGATAAGAATTGGAAGCTGCATTTTGAGTATTCAGGTGAGTTACATAGTCATACTTTTTATTGCGTTTTAAACTTGGGATGGAAATGATGCAAGTGTTGAAATGAGTTTTGAATTCATGTGATTATGTGTTAGTGTAAATGCATAGACAATTATGTGACTGATATGCGTTATGTGCTACATGTTATATGATGTGATATTGATTTGTTGCCTAGTCTAGAGGATTACTTTCGAGTATCCATGACCTGAGCTAGAGGGAAAGAGATTTGGTATGATCCAAGGGCGATATAGGCCGTCTGCTAGGTGTTTGGGGGATCAGATGGGTACGCCTACCCAGTATATGATTTGTTGGTTTGATTGATTGGATTGAATTGCATCTTAGCTTGTATGTTAGTTAGCATAATTATCATGCAAAAGTATTATTTATAATCACAGTAATTGGATAAATTGTTTTAGAAATGGATTGGATATATGTGTCTAAAACTTATGTTTCTCACCAACCATTGTGTTGACGTATGAGGCATAATTTCATGGTAAATTCAGGGGGGCCAATGGGGGGGCTTGATTTGGTTTTATGTTAGGAAAAGTGGCTAGATGGACCGTAGGCAGCTGACGAAGTTTAGTTATCTAGATTTCATTATTTGTTTTGGATGATGAATGTTAATTGTTTCCTTTGTTAGGATGTATGAATGTTTGTATGTCATGACGTTGGCATGAACTACCTTCATTTCAATGTCAGACGCCTTTTGGATTTTGTTGATGTGTTTGGGTATTTTCATGACACTGCGTGTCTATACCTTGTATTGTATGCATGTGTTAGTTTCTCTATATAGACGCTAATGTGTTGTGATGATTCCCTTTCTCGTCGCGCCTCGTGTTTCTGCCTTGGCGGGGTGTGACAGATTGGTATCAGAGACAATGGTTATAGAGAAGTAGGTGGTTAAGCCTAGACTATAACCTAGGGTCCTTCATGTAGATGCATTTAGGGCTTAAGTGTTTAATGCTATAACTGCTATGCTTCCCCGCTATATTGCATAACTTATATTTTCCTATTTTGTTAAGTTTTCATTTAGTTATTTTGTCTACCATTAACTGATATGATATATATTACTTTCTTAAGTATTTTAGCTATGTTTTTCCCTGCCCATAAGAAGTCTCGTTGGGAAACCGTTTTCCCAACTGTACTTAAGCGTTATAAGGATCCATAAGAGGATCCTCTTATGGAACCGAAGGAGATAGGATAGTTGATCGTTTGTCGGATGCGCGTAGTAAGGGCTGGAACCAGGAAGTAGTGGATGTTTGTGGAGGCAAAGTCTACACCCAAGCGAGAGGCCCAGCATATTTATTCCCATCACCTTACCTATCATTGTTCGTTATTGTTTAATTCTTTCGGATATTTTCATATTTAGGAGTCGTTGCGAGACCTTTCGTTCCATTTATGTCGTTTCGTTTTATTTTGATATAAGTAAGTTAGTTATGTGATGGAGGGCTATCCTTTATGTGTTAAGTTGGAGTGGTTTAAGATGTGCAATATGGAATATGTGCTTATATGTGAATTATGATTGAAATGGGTAATCTTGGAAGTAAGTACACGTGTGAAAGGAGGCACTTATAATTTTGGTGTCCAACATAATTATAAGGCATCCACAAGTAGCCTTGTGACCAGATTAGCATTTTTGTGTTTGGTTAGTAAGGTCGGTAGTGGAATATGTTTTTTTTAATATGTGTATTTATGATAAAGATGTTTGGTATGGGAGAGAATGTTTCTTTTACCCTAACTGGTAGGATATATTAGTTTGAGTTGTATAGATAGTAAGTTTCTCTTCTATCTAGTATTTGCGGATACCTAGTATTACTATTATAGAGGTTGCTCGTTTGCTCGGTTGTTTGTTGGATTTCCTAAGTCTAAGCTTAGCATCCTTCAAGACATACTTTGTAGTAAGGATACCTGATTTTTCTTATGGACGTCTTGATGTATATGGTTGTTCGATCTGATAGTTCGGATATTGGTGCGGGGTTATTATGTTCTATTCGTTGGATTGATTACTCGTTTTGAGTTCAAACATTTTCTTTTATGCACAATTGTTTTCTAAACATATTAGTGTGGATCATTACTACCTTGGTTGTATATCCCTTGGTTTTCGTAACCCGTTGGCGACGTATTAGTATCGATGCTTTTAGGTTTGCTTTGTTGATCGTTATTTTGGATAAGACCTTATGTTTTCTTTTGGGTACATAACGTCTTGCATGAGTTTTCTTGTACGAGTTCGTTTGATTTTATTTTGAGTATATGGTTTCTGGTATTTTCTTTCGTTTTCAAATAATAGAATTGTGTTAGAGTCTGTACGGTGTTTTACGATCCCTTTTGGTATTATGGTGTCATTTGTTTGAGTAACATATTTTATAATTGATGTCTAATTATAAAAGCCCTTTTGAAGTATTGTGTTAGTGTTTGGGAAAAACTGTGTTTAAAATGATCTTTGTAAAGAGAATATGTTTAAATGGCCTATGCAAATAGGATATGAAAATTGTTCAGTGGTTAAATAAATTTTATTTATTATAAAAATCAGGTTTAGAGTGATTCATAGTGGTAACGTACGATACACCATTAGATAACCATCTCTAGATTTCTATGACAACCATAATGAATTTTTTAAAGATTACATTTAAGACAATTTCTTATTATATAATTAATGATGTTATATTACTTAAAGTGACTTTTCTTAATTTATATTGATTTTTAATAAAATACATTTTTAATTCTTGGCCTTTCAAGTAAAAAGTCGATAATTGGTATAAGTAATTTCATCTTTCATATTGATTTTTTTTGTGTTCTTTAGTAGTGATACGCCTATGTGATTTTTTTTCTCATTCGCGTGGTTACTGGTGATAATAGTATCATTTCTTTCAGAAGAGTCTTATGTCTTTTGATCCACGTCTATTTGATATGTGGAAATCTTTCCTCATATGCATTCTAGCTTTTGACTCGATATTCGCTTGTTATCCTATTCGATTATTCGTAGCCCTTGGAGTTCGTTGATACCATTGAGTTATGGAAGCTTTGATGTGATTATGGGAATGGACTGGTTGTCCAAGAGGAAGTTTGTGATAGTATGTCATGAGAAGGTGGTTAGGATACCGTTGGAAGGTGATGGAATACTTCGAGTTCAAGGGGAACATACTTTGGGAGCCGCCAAAGCCCTAATGAACGCTAAGATCGATGAACCTAGGATAAGTAATATACCTGTGGTGCGAGATTCTACTGAAGTGTTTCCGGAAGACTTGTTGGGGCTACCACCGCAACGACAAGTTGAGTTCCGTATAGACTTAGTTCCTGGAGCGACGTTGGTCGCGAAGTCTCCATATCGTTTGGCACCCTCAGAAATGCAAGAATTGTATGGGAAACTTCATGAGTTGCAAGACAAGGGTTCCATACGACCTAGTCATTTTTCGTGAGGAGCACCTGTGTTATTCATGAAGAAGAAGGATGGTTCTTTTCGCATGTGTATCGATCATAGGGAGTTGAACAAATTAACTATTAAAAACCGTTATCCACTCCCTAGGATTGATGACTTGTTTGATCAGTTACGAGGAGCGTGTCATTTCTTAAAGATAGATTTTCGGTTAGGTTAGTGTTTATATCAGCTATGAGTGCATGATGATGCCATTCTAAAGACCGTATTTTGAACAAGATACAAACATTTTGAGTCTACGATTATGCCTTTTGGGTTAACTAATGCACCAGCGGTTTTCATGGACTTAATGAACCTAGTTTGTAAACCGTACTTAGGTAGGTTTGTCATTATATTCATTGACGACATTTTGGCCTACTCAAAGTCGAAAGATGAACATGAAGTTCATTTGAAGTTAGTGTTGGAGTCACTAAGGAAGGAGAAGTTGTATGCTAAGTTTTCTAAGTGTGAGTTTTGGTTGGAAGAAGTGCATTTTCTTGGTCACATGGTCAACCATAACGTATTAATGTGGATCTGAGTAAGAGTGAGGCAGTGAGGAATTGGATGATTATTCTTAAGATTGTTAGGTTACTACCGACGTTCATCACGAATTTTTTTTAGATTGTTGAACCCCTTTACTTCCCTAACTGAGAGGAATCATAAGTATGAGTGGAGCATAGAACAAGACGAGGCTTTTCCAGGTCATTTGAATAATGATTTGTGTGTTACTTGATAAGCGAATGTAGTGGTAATTAATGGTTGAGTAGAAAGGAGAGAGTAAAATCAAGACGAGTAAGAGGAATGATACTGGCAGCCCAAAGTGAGGCGTTCAACCAAGAGAACGTACTCGCAAAAAGGCTACGTGGTTTAGATCAACAGATGGAAAGAAAAGGAGACAAGATTTTGTACTTTATGGATCGAATTTGGGTTCTATTGGTAGGAAGTGTAATGGATGAGGCCCATGCATCAAGATACATGTTATATCCTAGAGTGGATAATACGTACTATATCTTTGGAGCCATGTATTGGTATCCATGTGTAGAAAAGGATGTAGCTACCTATGTTAGCAATTGTCAGATTTGTTTAAGAGGTGAAGGCTGCAATTTCAAAGACTTTTGGCTTGCTGCAACAACCTGAGAGAAATATTTAACCGAGTAGGTAACTTATCCAAACGAACTCTTTAAGCAAACACACTAATCTTAATGGGCATGGATTTAAACCCACCCTTATGGCGGATCCCTCGCTTTGGAAGAATCGAAATAATCAATAAGTGACAAACATATTTATAAGATTACTCCACATGGCTTCTAAAGACCAAAACCAACATTCAGGGGATTATTTGTCAATATTAGTCCATCAATGCAGGATAAAGTAAACCAAGGTTGTTCTTCCATCTAGCACCACCTCTAGGTGGACGACGAAAAGTATCAACTTGGAAGCATAACTATTATTTTTTCGCCAACTGTTATTTGTTTTATAGTTATCAAAGCTTAAATCTCGGGGAGTTTGTGTTAAAAAGCCAAATCTCTACCAAGGATTTTTCAAAAACAAGGGTTTTGTTTAACTCGTTGCCCACCATTTTGCAAATTAAATCTAAAACATTAATGCCTTTTGTACGAAGAACAGTAACCTCACAAATAATATCTAACCAAGGAGAGTGTTTAGACAAAGAACTTGGGGAATTAAGAGCACTGTCTTCACCATAAATAGCTTTTTTGAATCTCGTCCATAGACAAGAACCATGAGGAAAAAAATCGCCAAACCCATTTAAAGAGAAGAGCTTGATTAAATGCATATAAACTAGAAATTCCGAGGCCACCTTATTTTTTAGAAGCTAAGACCTTATTCCAACTAATCTAAGCCATTTTTCTTTTTGAACCGTCCACTCATTTAAATAAGTTTCTTTATATCGATTTAAGAGCTATATAGTCCCGATGGAACTTTAAAGATAGGAATTTGGTATAAAAGGAGATGGATGTTAGAACGATTTAATTAAAAGTAAAGCCGACCAACTTATTGAAAGGGTTTTAAGTTCCATTGGGATAAGCTAGGGGACACTTTAGCAACCACGTCATCCCAAGATTGTATTCTAGACATCACACCTCCAACCTTAACTCCAAGATGAACAAAAGAAGTGGTAAAAATCGAGTAACCCATAGTTGTGGCTGGTGCATCGAATTCTTCTAGACGAGTGTCAATTCCCATAACTTTACTTTTATAAAAGTTTATTTTCAGACCCGAAGCTAAGTGGAAACACTTCAAGACATTAGCAATGGTGCGTATATTCAAGGAATCATGTTTACCAACGAAGATAGCATCATCCACAAAGAAAAGGTAAGATAATGTCAGCGAGCTATCAATAGGAATACCCGAGAACAAACCTGCATTCATAACTTTAGAAAAAAATAAATGCAAAGTTTCCATTATCAAGATAAATAGAAAGGGAGATAAAGGATCCCTTTGTTTCAAACCCTTGTGAAATTGGAACTCTGATGTAGGGCTTTCATTGACAAGAACTGATCTCATGGTGGAGTTGAGACAACCATTTATCTAACCACACTACTTATGATCAAAACCAAACATCTTTAAAACATCTTGTAAGTAATCGCACCATATAGAGTCGAAGGCCTTTTCGAAGTCTAGTTTAAAGACCATAGCTTTAAACTTCTTATGCTTGCACCATGAGAAAAGTTCATTAAGAATAAATGGACCATCAAGGATTTGGCGGTTGGAAACAAAAGCTGATTGGATGTCACTAATAAGACCCGAGATGATAAAACTTAGTCTATTAATTAAAATCTTGGCAATAATTTTATAAAGGCTTCCAATCAAACTTATAGGACGATAATCTTTGACGACTTTTGCATCATGAATCTTAGGGATTAAAGCAATAAAAGAAGAATTACACCCTCAAGGAAAAGTACATGAAGCAAAAAGTTCTTTAACGACTGCCACAATATCGTGTTCCAAAAGCTTCCAATATCTATGAAAGAACTCAAAAGTGAATCCATCAGGACCATGGGATGTATTCGTTTCATAATTCTAAACCGCACTCTATCATTAGAGACATTTCGTTCGAGATCAGCTTGTTGCTCTAATGATAACCTATTAGTGAATTGATCAACGAAGAAAATTCGAGGGGATATGGGAGAGGAGAATTGTGTAGAAAAGTGTTTTAGAACACACTTTTCACAGCTAACGGATCAACAATCCACTCGCCATCAACAAAGGTCCCACGAATAGCTAACTGAGAACATTTACTATTAAGAATACCATGAAGAACTTTGTATTATCATCACCTTCTATACCCCCAACGAACTTTAGATTTCTAAGCCGCTTCCAATGAGTCAATAAATGTCGTTGAGTTCTTTCAACAACAAGATCTATTAGATAAAATCTCTTTATTACTACCGCCTTGGTCAAGAATCTTGTTGATATTAGAAAGTTTGGATTGAATGGAGATCTTCGCCTTATCATAGCTTTTTGATGTGGGGTCATCGTAGGACTTCAACAAGAAGTTTTACAACTCCCTAGGCAGAGCACCTAATCGTTGTAGTGTATTAAGGTAAGATTCAGGGGTTGTTATCGTTTTCTAGGGGAATAGGTTAGGAAGGTTCGAATAAGATCTAACAAAGGTCTACGGGGTTGAGAGAAGATTCTTTTTGTATTTTTATTTTATAGAAAGAAGGTAAAATCATGGTTTGTGAGGTTGGTTTATTTTATCTAATTAAAATACTAATAATAAAATAAATATAAACTACTATGGTGATAACTATATGATAAAAAAACATATTTACTTAATCATGCATTACTCCTCAGATTGCTTCTCCTAATCATATTGCTTTGTCACACTTGTGATGATCCGTGTAAGTATTTCCTAAGTCATGAACGAATTACACGAACCCGCCGTCTACGTAATATTCCGTTAAGGCAACGCACAAGTAAGGTAGTATGAAGACTATTACAAGGCCCCTAAGAGTATAGTAAATGCATTTGAAATATCTTAAGAGGGATCAACCATAATAGGGGTAAGGTAGTATGAAGACTGTTACCGATGGTATCCTTTCTACACACTCGCGTTTCCCTAGACGTCTATGCCAATTTAATATCTTATGGCTAGTTTTCTAAAGCCTAACGCGTACATCCATCACAAGAAGAAACATTAAAAGGATCTAAAATCTAAGTTTCATGCAATCATAAGTAAATACTAATAGATCTAGCCTAGCATGTTATAAGAAGGTAAAGAACACAAATCAATCAAACAATACATAGACATATTGAAAGATTAAAGGGATAAATAAACTTTACTTGATTAAAACATGGATTAAATACTGTTACAATAGGGTTTTAAGGCCCTAAAGACGGCCTAAAAGCTGCCAAACTCGAATATAAAAAGTTAGGGTTCGTCTCCCAAAAGTTACACCCTTAAAAACCTAAATCGGTTTTGTATATATAGAGAAATCGTCCTGACGGCATCGTGTTGTAATCGTGACATGATGTGTTTCAAAAGCGTTAAATTTATAAGACTGAAATTATAGGTTTATGAAATGGAAACACACGGGTAAAAGTATAACCCACGTATGTAGTATAACATTTTAGGTAAGACCAGGTCGTCCACAAGGATTTGATTAGTGTTCGAATAATCAGAAATTTTAAAACAATTATTAATAACTTTTAAGATAGATTCAATAATAAGGAAATATGACTACTCGGATAGTTTCATATAATCCATAAGTAATGGCAGTAATCTCGATCTTCGACTTTAGGACTTTAACTTATAAAAAGGATTTATCATCAAAAAGCGTTTCACAAATTAACTGGTTTCAACTTAAGACTTATCTTGGTTTAACTTAATCAAATGTGTCACTCAAACAATTAAGTTACTATTATATCAAATCTATTTTGTTTATCAAATAACATAAGTGAATTTCTTCGATCGAATGATAAAGATCATAGACAAATCTTTAAAATCATATAGTGCACAACGGGTTTTTCGACCTATACCATTATACGTATATAATCAAAGTTGATGAACAAGTTTAACAAGATTAGATATGACAGGATTGTAAAATAAGCTTAAGATGGATAAGATCGAAATGATACCAAATGCTTAATTATTATATTAACTTCACCGAGTAGTCATAAGAGGTTTAGCCTCTCATGGCTATGGTGTTTATGATAACAAAGTTTAATAGAGAAACAAGAATCATACAAAATTTGGATTGAGAAATGGATTGAACACCACTTTTACAAGTACGAATTCGCATAAAAACCTTATTTAACTAAGTGCTACGATGATGATCTTCGTTCTTCCTGGAATTCCGTGCTAAACTCCAGAAACTGATGAAGATTATTGAGAGATAGTTTTTTGTAGAAGTGTGTGTGAAATGAGAGAATTTCCTCTCAATTTATAGGTTAGGCGAGGGCAAAAGTGCGTCGCACTTCCTTGAGAAGTGCGGCGTACTTTGCTTTTTCAATGCGTAGAACTTTAATGCTGAGATGAAGTGCGGCGTAATTGATGTAGAAGTGCGTCGTACTTAGGGTATTAACTGTCCTTCATTAACTTCGTCCTGAAGTGTGGCGTACTTCCTGAGAAGTGCGACATACTTTGCTTGATTCATGGACTTAGTATTATATTCTTCTATCTTTTTCTTCCGTAAGGTGTAAAATACTTGTGTCTTTAGTATTTTTGAGCTTGAGATGTCTTCAAGTGAACCTACACATATTTCATGCTTTTATGTATCGAAAGTTCATGAGAAATTATATAAATAGATACAATAACGCCAGCGAAAACATGTATAATTAAGCCGTTATCAAATCCCTCCACACTTAGCTATTGCTTTCCCTCAAGCAATTAGAGCGAGAAAACAATATTCATTTATAATGACGTGGAGAAAATTTTTAATTTAATAAGTGTTTACAGTTTTTATAACTTTTCAGGCATAGACATATAACAGAGCATCTCACATGGGGAATGTATTTGATTTCACTCAAGCCACTCAAATAGGGTTTATATTGTGAAGTTACTCAATTGCACAAACACAATCTAGATAGCTACCATAGGCTTGTACTAGACACATAAACATGCCCATTGCGGCATGAGCACCTAGACAAAAATCTCAAAGAGGCAAAACGTGATGCTGATGAGGTGAATAACATGTATCGATTCCATGTGCCAAACTTAAGCCTTATACGTTAAAATTCTTTTTCTTCTTTTTTTTTGATTGTTTCGATAACTAAGGCTGGCACAAAACTTCTTTCATTGAGCATTTTCTTCAACTTTAGATACTTTAGCAGATTAGCACTAAAAGGGAGTGCTTGCAGATACAGGAGTTACGCATGATTTATTTTACCTCTTATCATACGATTTTGTCTATAAATTAACCTCACTACGGTTAGTAAATGATAATCAAGCACAAGTTTTGAAGCTACTAAATTACTGGCACACTCATATAATTTTCAACCAATACCAATGCTCTAGAAAAGGTGACAAATTACAAATACACAGCCGTAACGACGGATGAGACACTTTCAATTACATTCAAACCTTAACTCGAACAAGCTAAAGGTAAAAAATTTCTTAGGTATCAAATGTGGATACCTGAATTCTTTAAGGTTTAATTCTCACAATTTAGTGGACTGGTTTTGTACTAGTTATAGTGTCAATCCGGTTGGATTTGCCTTACTAAGTGTATATAATTTTTAGGTTTTTGTAAGAAAAGCATTTTTAAAGATTTTTCATAAAGTATCAGTTAAATTTTTTGGCTAGATTACAGGGAAACATGGAGGGATATGACTAATTTTAATTTTGCCTATTTGACTCCCCCTCCACACTTAAGTTGAACATTGCCCTCAATGAAAGAATTGATAAATATAGAAAATAAGGAAAATTAAAGGAAAATGGTACTTCTTGGGGCATAGAGATTTATAGCTTGAGAGAGCTTGTCTTTGAGCAAACGCCATAATTTTCCAAGTCTAATCTGTATTACCTGCATAAGAGTAAACATACAAAAGCACATAAAAAAGAATTTTTTTAAGAAAAATAAAACAGAGGAGGAGGGACTCCTCCACACTTAAATTAAAGCACGGGTTGCCTCCCAAGAAGCGCTTAATTTTAAAATGATTCATTAGCTAGACTTGTACTTCTGGGGTTCATTCTTTGGTAATGAAGGGAGTGAGTTCTTCTCGTGTGTCATTATCTTCTTCATGGTAGAGTTTGAGTCGATGGCTATTAACAATGAACGTCTTGCCATCTTTTCCATATAGTTCAACGTATCCGGATGGATATTGATGTTTCACTACATATGCCAAGCCATTGAGATATAAGTTTTAGCTGTTTGAATTTGTACTTAGAATGAAATAGCAACACTTTGTTTCCGTGTTTAAATTATTTTCTCATTTTGAGTTTTCTGTCATGCCAGACTTTGGTTCTTGCCTTATATAGACGAGAGTTTTCATAAGCTTGATGGCGAAATTTGTCTAACACATGCAACGCGAACATTCTTTTCTCACCAGTGACGATGAGATCAGGATTACAGTTTTTTAGGGCCTAATATGCACAGTGTTCTATTTCAAATGGTAAATGGCAGTTTTTTTAGAGTATACGAGTTTGTATGGTGTGGTTCTGGTTGGTGTTTTGTAAGTGGTTCGAAAAGCCCATAGAGCATCATCAAGTTTTCTTAACCATATAGCAAATTTGTCTTTCACAACTTTTTCAAGGATTCTTTTAAGAGCTCTGTTCATGCTTTCAACTTGACCGCTTGTTTGAGGGTGATAGGATGTAGAAAACAGTGGTTAACTCCATATCTTTTCATAGTTTTTTCCATTATCTTATTGCAGAAATAAGTTCCTCGGTGACTTATGAGAGCTTTGGGCATTCCAAAACAGCAGAAGAGTTTTTTTAGGAATGAAATAACAACTCTAGCATCGTTGGTTGGTAAAGATTTAGCTTTGGCCCATTTGGATACATAATCGATAGGGACTAAGATGTATTCGAATTTATATGATTTTGGGAATGGTCCCATAAAGTCAATACCTTAGATTTCAAAAATTTTGCATACTTGAATGTTGTTTAAGGGCATTTCATCACGTTTGGATATATTCCCTGTTTTTTGACATGCTTCGCAAAGGCGAACAAGAGTATGAGCTTCTTTGATGATTGTTGGCCAGTAAAAGCCTAAGTCTATGACTTTTTTTAGTTGTGGTGGT
>BQNB010053996.1:0-39743 GCA_026074375.1 Tanacetum coccineum | reverse complement strand
CCTGTCATCCCAGCTCAACCGTTTGAGTTACCTCCGTCTGTGCTTGACAGGAAAGACTTCTGGCAGTGACAAACCCAGACACCCAGTTCTGCAAATGCTGTGGGGAATCGTCACTCAAACTAATGTTGATCATGCAAAGCTGTTATGGGAAGAGTTTACTCAAGGGATCCAGACATTTTTCTCACACAAGGCAAGTACACAAGGCCAGGCTGGATCAGACCCTGAAAAAGCACATGAGGCTCTGGCTGGACCAGACCCTGAGCCCATGAAAGAAGACCAGACTGGATCAGACTCTGGACAATTACATGTGTCTCTTGCTGGACCAAACCCTGAGCACATGGATGATGATTTCCTCGCTACAGCCTACCCAAAGGTTCATGAAAACCTGAAGCTCATAACAGACGAACGTGTCATCGATGATAAACCAGAAAGTCAGTCTGGTTCTATGTCTTCCATGAAAAATCTCGATGACACTTTTAACTTTGGGGATCAATTTCTTTATGACAAACCAACCGAAGACGATCAGGAGAAATCTAAAGTTAGAGAGGAGTCTGATTCCACCATACCTGACACAATTCATCAGACAGTAACGTCAACTCCTCCAGTGATTGCTCCCTTCACAGATGTCTCATCTACTCAGCCGTCATCACTGGTCACACCTCCTCCAATCAACACAGAAGCTACAACAATCACAACATCTCTCCCAGAGATCACTCCATTCATCGCCCTTCAGCTAAGAGTGGCAAGACTGGAGCAGGAGATGTCTGAAGTAAAGAAGACTGATCACCAGGCTGATGTTTTGGCTTCTATCAAATCCCAAGTTCCTACGGCTGTTGATAAATATCTAGGAACAAAACTTGATGATGCTCTCCTTAAGATTCTTGAACGACACACTGCAGATTTAATCGAGAAATACTCTGTGCTGCCTGGCCTAGAGTCTGTCAAGAATTAGAAAAGAGTCCGAAGGAGATTATCAGAGCCAAAAGGGAACAAGATGAGGAGAAACAAGATTCAACTTACTCCATCAGGTCAACTGATAAAGTTGATCTTAAAGAATTTGATCTAAAGAGTGCTCTCTTCAATCACATGAATAAGAACAAGTCTGCCAACAGAAATACTGCCATCTACCATCTATACCATGCACTTATGGAAGCTTTGATAACAGATGAAGATGCCATGGATGAGGAAGTTGCAGACAAGGTTAAAGACCACAAGAGAAAACATGATAGTGATGATGATGAAGACAATGATGATGATGAAGGCCCTTCAGCTGGATCAAACCAGGGTAAGTCAACAAAAAGGAGAAGACACGATTCAGGTGCTTCTGGGTCAGCTCAACCTCCTACAAAAGATGATGAGCAAAGTTCGAAGAAACCACGGGAGTCTGATGCATCTGCTTCCAAACAACATCCAGCTCTTACCTTAACTGGATGGCAGATCACTGACACAAGAGATGCTGTTGTTGACTCTTCGATGTACAGATCTGATCCCGAATCAAAACATTCTGAACAATCTTCAGATGACATTCCAATGCAGGATGAAGGGCATGTCTCAGATCTGGAGGACACTGATAACGCTCACATTCCCAAGGTGTCGACCACTACGTGGTTTAAGCCGATTCCTGAAGGCGAGAGACCAGCTACACCTGAACCAGAATGAACCATTCCCCCGAATGATTTCCCGGAACCAGAGAATAACTGGGCAAATACATACGCCACAACGTATCAAGTTCCCACGGAGAACAAGCTTCAAAGGAAGACGTATGATATTGGGTCATTCATCAAATGGTTCTGCTGACGAACAGGAAAGAAGAAGCTCTGCAAAGCTGATTTAGAAGGTCCAGCTTTCAACCTTGTTAAAGCCTTTCATAAGAACAACGTCTTTCTTCAATATCAGATGGATGAATGCCATAAGCTGCTGACGAATAAGGTTGATTTGGGTGGCAAAGAGCGAAAAATTGCCTTATCCATATCCAAGCTCAAAGCCGCTCGTTACCTAGACTTTGGCCTTGAAGAATTACTCTGAGTGGTGATCTTTTTCGGAAGGCCTTAGAGATCACTCCTGCATGACAACATCGTCCCTAAACCAGACTTAGCTTTGGAATTGGGTAAATCTATCAGCTTAACTGAAGCTGAAGAAGAAGCTGTTGCAAGAGAAGTTCATGCTACTCATGCAAGAATTGTGTCTGAATCTGAACCCGAGCCCACACAAAGAAGACAGTTTGGTATTGCTTTCAGAGATTCCTTTATTGTGTCAAAGTTGTGAGTCAACATCGTGTAGGCCAAAGATCTTTGGAGATAGATAAAACTGCTGATGCAAGGAACGTCATTTAAACCAAACAAGAACGTTAGTGCAGATGTAAGATGAATTTGATAATTCATCTTACAAGAAATTGAGAGACTTTACAATGATACTACTTGAGGTTCAAGCATACTGTAACTAAGCAATGATATAAATATTTACAAAGATGCCGTTGGAGCAGATTTCAAAGTGAACACCAAGTTTTTAAACGACTCTGCCGATAGAATGGAGCAAATTTGTTTACTGATGTTAAACTAGGACAAAGACTTGCACACACAATGTTGATCAACTTCATGCTCATCTCCAACAACATGAACGACTTGCAATTGAAGTTCGTATTGATGCATGAACGCAACCAACTGATCCTCTTGCTTAGTTTTGCTGCTCACAATTTAACTCGCGCCACTTATCAATCCTCATCTTACACACTCAACCACAGTCTCCTATCTCAACATCACGTTTTACCATATCAATCTTCACAGTTTGTTACACCGTATCAACATCAACAATACTCAACCAATCAATCAACACCTCTTTCAAGTACTTATCCAACAAATGAGTATCAATCCACTGTTCACCACAACGTTATATACGTCAACAACCATCACTCCCCACCATTTGGAATAAAGCACCCACAACAATCAACAACCACAACCTGATTTTTCCCAACCAGACTCCAGTCTAGCTTGTTCTAGTGTTACCAGAAGAGGCTGGATGATCCAATTGACGCAATTAATCATATATGTCATTCATAAACTGCGGTTGTCACATCGTTCCGGTATCCACTACGAACAATCAGCTAAGGACTATTCGTCAAACCCTCGCCTACAAGTCTACCATCTATATGGAAAATGACTGTGCAACTGTTCAGAGACAAACTTTCTTAATGCAGCGGAAACAAAAGAAAAATACACACCTTGCAATGGTACCAACACGGGAGACAACGGACTGTGATTTAATACAATGGCAAAGGGGAGGGTTCATATTGCCAGCAGTGCACTAAGCCAAAAGGGAAATAGGGATGAAACATGTTTAACGATAAAGTTTTGTTGTGTTCAAACTCAAGCAGTTCATGCTTAATCGAGGAAGCAAATTAGCATTTTTGGCCAGATCCAGGACTTTCCTTGTATCAAACCTCTTAGAACAGTCATCTACCCACAAATGCTGCTTATTCAAGCCGAGATCTGGATGCCTATGACTCTGCTTGTGATGAACATCAATTCAAGCCAAGATTGCTCTTAGGCCAATCTCTCAAGGAATGGCTCAGGATGGCACACACTGAGGTACACAAACAAGATAATCTGAACTATGTATTTTATCAATCAAATGAGCAGAATCATGTACGTCTTACTTAACAAAGTCTAATGATTGTGAGTCATCAGAAACGATTATACCTAGTGATAGCAATATCATTCCTTATTCTCAGTATCTGAGTGAAACACATCAGGAAACTGTCTAGAATTCTAACTCTTCTGCTCAACAAGATGTCCTGATATTGTCTATGTTTGACCAAATAACGTACCCAAGTGACGCATTGCAACACTGTTAATAAAGCTTTGACTACCGAGCTTGACAGATATAAAGCAGAAAGGTTAAAAAGTATGTAAGAAAAAACAAAATGTTGAAAACGGTATTCCGGATCAAATGAACAGTTATGCCGATATTGTAACATCTTAACAAAAATCTTTCGAACAAGTCAAAGAAAAGGAGTGTTTAATGAAAACAGTTATTTCTGAACAGGTCCAAAATAAGTTAGAAATTAGAAGAAAAGCAGAAAATATTGAAAGAGAAATAGATTAGAAAAGAAAATTAAGCAACTTGACAACATCATTTTCAAATGAGTTCAATCTGCGCAAGACTGTTTCGTAATGCTGAAACAAATCCAAAATTTATTATATCATTCTCGAAACAAGCTAACGGTTATTGAAAAACCCTTTCGTATGAAAGAAAGTGCTCGGGAGTACAAGAGCCAAAGCTAGTATAACCTCCCTTGATTCTGATGAAGAACTTAAAGCTAATGAAAAGAGTCGTTTCAAAACTGCTTTTGTGAAAAGAACCAGACCATTGTATTTTGTTGAAACATAAAATAAACACGAAACCCAAAGTTTTTTTTTTTTAATTATGATATCTATAATAACGATTACTCTACAAACGATTTGTTCGACAAACTGATATATATAGTGAACAATGCTATTGGAAAGCAACTCGGTCCCAAATAGCTTTAGACCCTCTCATTCTTCCACAACCGTCATCGTTTGAGGTTTCAAAAGGAACTTCCTACAGTAAGTATGGTGAATACTAGCTTAAAAGCTTAAACGCTATCTTACTGGCTTTGATCACGTTGTCAAAGAAAAGAGAACCACTGCCAGCAGCTATCACTGAGGGCACGTTGGTTTTTGAAACATACAAAGGCTATTTCGAATGAAATCATTCCGTTTTTAAAAATTTAAAAGATATCTTCAATAACTTCAACCGATACTTGGTTGAAGACTTGGCTGATGAACCAAAAATCTTTATCAATGGAACAGGATTCGAACAACATTCCTATGGAGTCCAGAACTTTCGAAGTAAAATGAATAAGTTTTTGAGTGAAAATGAACGACTCTTGGCACAAGCCATTGAGAGGATAATGTAAAGACTGTTGTGATTTGTCTTGAGAATGTGCAAGTGGTAGAAAACTGTGACTGAATGTCAAAAAGTGTCTCACGCGAGACTTGAGCATTGTCCAAGAAAAAGGATTTTTGTTGATAAAGAAACTTAAACAATAAATCTTTGCAAGTGTGTTACAACTCTTGAAAAAACGTTGCAACACTACTTTGAAGCGGATTCTCACTTAAGCAAAGAAATTTTTTCAACAAGAAACAGTGGTTTAAAATCAAAATGCTCCGAGTTTACCTCAGTTATTTGAATTAATGAATTGAAAGCTCAGTCTCAAGCGAAAAGACACAGTCATTGGTCAAGTTGTGAAAAGGCAAATTAAGTTCCTGACAAGGAGATGTGGAGGGATAGTCAAGTCAAAATGGAATGGAGTGAAATTGATACTCCTAAACTAGAATTGGAACAATGATGACAAAACTTTGCTGAGAATAGCATTTAAACCAGACTTATAACAACTTTATGACTCGATTAAACCAAACGTGTTTCAAATACAAAAGAACAATGGAAGCGGTTAATCAACAAGTCCAATATAAAGGCTGGGGATATTTTCTGATTTAAATGCAAAACTTCAGAACAAGGTTTGTCATCGCACCTAAAAATGATTAAGAAACACAAGAAAAGCGTTAGATAACAAGTGAGATTGGTGACCCACAGTCTTTGAGATCCAAACATGTCTAAGGATAACATGGAACCAATCACACCCAAATTGTTGAATAAAAGGACTGCTCACTCCTCGTATATTAAGCATACCCAGGAAGAAGCTTTGGTCCTTAGGGATATAGTCGAACATGTAAAAGCAAATTATCCGTCCAAATCCACTTTTAGAGCTGGCCTTTAGGTATACCAAAGTCAGTAGGATTTTGAGCTTTCACACATAAGTAGATCATGCCCTAGCATCACAATGTGGTCCTCAATGATTGAGGTCAAACGAGGAAATAGGACAAGAAGTTTTAGGTTTGCAAAGAAGTACACTCACATCCACATATAAAACACAAAATCAGCCTCAACTTTAACATAGTTCCAAACAAGCGTGTGTTAGCATTCTACAGGAGTAAGGACTTCTACTAGTGCTAGCGAAATACCTCCTTCAGGCATACCAAGAATGATAGATCGGCAAACACCAAATAATTTGTAAATCGAAGACAAAAGTAGAAGCTCACCCTAGGAACGTTAAATCTAGTTTGAATAAAAAGAATGGTACTGTTAATGTTAATGGATCTGCGGTTGTGCAGAATCTCAAAAAACAAGATAATTCTGATTATGTTTGTATTCACCGTGATGATTCCATGTCTTTTGATATAAAATTATTGTTAAAAATTGTGTGTTTCCAATTCTTTGAATGTCGTAAATCTCGGCTAAACCAAAGAAGAATAAATCTAAGAAAGATAGTTGGAAACCAACAGGAAAGGTGTTCACTCAGATAGGATATATTGGAGAACAACTCCGGTCAGTACCTCACATTGTGGGAAATGCGTGTCCCTTTAACAAGGATTACCCTACTAAATGAATGCCTCAAGAAACCAATAGTACTAGACTCTGCAACACCCAAACCTGTTGGTAACATGGGATAAACTCAAAGAAACCTAGGAAGAATAAAAATACTGAGTTCCGTTTGCAAAACAAGGTTTTAAACCAATGTCTGCTAACACAAAGGAACCCAGTAAAGCCCGGGTGATCCACAAAAACCAAATATTCCATCACTTCTTTGAATGAATGGCAGGTTTGTCCAAAAATCGTCCTCTGATTTGGAGTCCGATTGCTCGAAGCACATGAACAGAAATCGCTCTCTACACACCAATTTTCCGTCAGTATGATTCTTAGGTAGCAGTTCAATTTGGAAATGATCAGTTGCAAAGAAAATGGGTTTTTGGAGACTATCAATTGTGAATGTTACTATTTCAAGTGTTTATTTACGTTGAAGATCTTGGGCATATATCGAGTTCGGTGGGACAATTTGTGTGATATCTCCAATCTTGAAGTGCTTTTTCGTCAAACACCATGCTTCATTCGTCGAATCTAGAAGGTGGTTGTTTATTGACGGGATCTCGGAGGGTTATAACCTTTATACTCTCTCTCTTGGAATATGATGGCATCCTCTCCTATTTGTCTATTGTCAAAGGCGTCTAAAACCAAGTCTTGGTTATGGCATCGTCGTCTTTCTCATTTGAACTTTGGTTCTATCAATCATCTAGCACGACATGGACTTGTACGAGGTCTCCCTAAGCTCAAGTTTGAAAAGATCACATTATGTCTGCATGGCTTAGGCAAAGAGATCAAAGAAACCCTACAAACCCAAATTTGAAGACGACCAATCAAGAAAACTCTACCGTTGCATATGGATCTATGTGGGCCAATCGTGTCGCAGCGTGTCAAGGAAAGAAGTACATCCTCTTATTGTCGATGACTAAAACTTACTCTCGATTTACATGGGTGAAAGTGCTTGCGCTCAAAAGATCTAATGCTCCAGCTTTTATTATCAATTTTTTGAATGATGAATCAAGGTACTGACTTAATGAAACCGTCAGACTCGCATCAGAACATATAAATGAACTGAGTTTGTAAATCAGACAATCGTGAATAATATGAGAAAGGATGGAATCTCGTCATGAAACATCAGTAGCACTCTCCACAGCAAAACGGTGTTTGTTGAAAAGACGAAATCGTAACACGCTAATGCGAGAAGGCTAGCATGCATAACGCACTAGTAAATTATATGCAAAAGCCACCGTTAATTCTATGGGCCTAGTAGCGGTTCCACAGCCCTGTTATACCAAAACGTTCCATGATACGTCGTCATCACGTAAACACCATATGAGCGTTTACACAACAACCTCCCGATCTATCGAATCTACAATGTGTTTTGGTTGCCACTTTGCTACCCAACGAATGATAGTGAGAATTTGGGCAAGTTACAACCAAAGGCTGATATTGGTATTTTCATTGGATATGCCCCCACAAAGAAAGCTTTCCGGATTTACAACAGACGTACCAGACGAATAATTGAAACCATTCACGTTGATTTTGATGAGCTGACCGCGATGGCTTCTGAACACAGCAGTTCAGGACCCGCTCTTCATGAAATGACTCCTGTATCAATCAGTTCAGGACTCGTGCCAAACCCTTCTCCTTCAACACCATTTGTACCACCTTCGAGATCTGACTGGGATTTGTTGTTTCAACCAATGTTTGATGAGTCACCTAATGTTGATTTACAAGCACCAGAAGTCATTGCTCCTATTCCTGAAGCAGTTGCACCTGAACATGCTGTATCAACTGGTTCACCTTCCTCAACTACAGTTGATCAAGATGCACCATCACCAAGTAACTCTCATACAACACAAGAAACTCAAACACCTATTATTTCTCATGATGTTGAAGAAGATAATCATGATATTGAAGTTGCACATATGGGTAATGATCCGTACTTCGGTATTCCAATTCCAGAAGTTCCTTCTGATCAATCTTCACAGACTTATTAATACAATTGTGCTCCGATTCACCAAGTTTTTGATATCACACTAGCAAATGGACGAAGGATCACCCACTTGAGAATATAATCGGTTGCTCTTGAAGACCAGTTTCCACACGATCAACTTCTCTATGAACAGCCTTATTCTGTTACTATTGATGCTTCCTAACATCAGTCGAACCCTAAATTGACCTTCTTACCAAATGATGCATTTTTACCCAAGGATGTTGGATCTGAAGCTATGCAAGAGGATACTCCTGAATTTGAACTCTGGAGGTTTGGGTACTTGTTCTCCTCCTGACATAAGCTTTTGTCATCTCTCTTTAGTGATCTATAAGGTTAAACTTGATGAGTTAGGGAGGTATTTCTGAAAAACATGGCTCGGTTGGTTTCGCTCGTGGTTATCGTTCAAGAAGAGGGTATTGCATTTTGGAAGAGTCATTCGCTCCGGTTGCCTCGATTTGAGGCTATACGATTTTCTTTCTTGCTTTGCTAGCTCACTATGAACATGGTCATCTTACCTAATGATGTTGAAGCTGCGTTTCTGAATGGTAATTCTGACGAGAAGAAGATGTTTTGTTTAGCAGCCGGACGGATTTGTGGATCCAGAAAAAACCTAACCAGTTTACTATGCTAGAAAAGTCTTTATGGGGTTGAAACAAGCTCCACGTGCATTGTTTGATATGTTGGTCCTTCATTCCGGATATCCACTGACTTCTCCAACAGGCTCAGTGGATCCAACTTTGATTTATCCCGATAGAGTAATGGCACAACGAATCTAATTCTTGGTACAAATTTTTGTCGATGATTTTTTCTATTGCTGTCGCCTTCTCCTCTGAACTGTGTGATATATTGCTAAAATAATGTGTTCAAAACTCAGATATGTCGATGGATGGGAAAAATCTCATTTTTCTTCTAGGATACAGCATTTCTCAATAGGTCCCAGAGGCATCTTCATAATAACCAATCTAAATATGCTCTTGATATCACTTAAAAATATGGGTCTATGATTCTTGTGACCAGTGGATACTCCTTATGGTGGAGAAGTCCAACTGTGATGAGATAAAGAGGACGTATGTCGATCACACACATCGTGGTATGATTGGCAACCTCCTTTACTCTTTAAGCCAGTACAAGACCTGTCTTACAATTTGCTATATGCCATGTGTGCACGTATCAGGCTTCGAGTCTACCGAAATGCACCTAAATGCAGTTAAAAGGATGTTCGGTACTAAATGGACTCTTCCATCGGGGCCTTTGGTATCCGAAGGAAAGGATTCTCCTTTGCACTACACACGCATTGCAGATGTCGTTGGATCATGCTGGTTGTCAGATACCGCCGTTAGTACTCTCTGGCATGTATACAACTTTGGGTGATAGACTTGTAGGCTGGTCGTCTCAAGGCAGGAAAAGCCGTGTGCGTATATCCAGTACGAAAGCTGAATATATAGCCTTGTCTGGGTGTTGTGCTCAAGTCATTTGGATAAGATCACAGTTTACCGACTATTGCCTTGGATTCAATAAAAATCCAATTGTACTTGATAACAATAGCGCTATTGCCTTATGCTGCAACATGTTCAACATTCCAGATCAAAGCATATAGACATCCGGTTCACTTCATCAAGGAGCTTGTTGAGAATGGCAGTGATCGAACTTTACTTTGCTCAATACGGATTATCCATTGGCGGACATTCTTCACTAAAGCCGTTGGACGAGGAAAGGAATTGATTTCTTATCAACAACGCTGGGGGAACTGCATATTGGAGTTTTCGCCGGATACTCTGAAATATTGGCTGATGAAGATTGGAATGAATACGTTGGTTGGGTAACTATTCAATCCTTGTATCCATTAGTAAATACTCTAACTAGGAAACACAAAAAGATTTTCATTTTAATTTTTTATTTTTTCTAAAAACATAAAAACCAAAAATATTCTCTTTTATATAAATTTTTACAAAAACAAAATACAAAATTAAAAAATTAGAAAAATTCAAAAAGAAGGTTTACAATGGCATGTCTTCTGAAATCGATAACATTTACGGTCTTAGAAATGTCATTTAACAATGATACAAGTCTGTAAATGAAGTTCGAGCAGAAGTTACAAATATTTTCAAAACATGTCAGATGGTTTGCTATTATTTCGGATAGCAAAACTCGGTCCTCATCTTAAAGACAAGTTTTTCAGATGAAAACATTGGCCTTCCTCTAACGGAGATATTTATTCTCTGGCCGTATGGTCTACTTTATGACCATGCAAAGGAGCTTGTGATTACTTTGCACTTCAAAAAACCGTGCTTCTATATCATAGTGTACATTTCCAGTGCATCTATGTGATTTAATAAGAGAAATCTTATTATCTTGGTATCTGTTGTTATGTCACATACAAAAATCATTTCATTTCATCTGAAAATTACTTTTGGAACTACATTTGACTCTCGCATACAATGTTCTACAGCTCCTTTTAAATAGAAAACGGGGACATTGTTGAGGGGCTGAGAATAAATGTCAAATCTCTTTGTCTATGATCATATAAGCTTTTAAAAAGGGAAAAAGGAACTTAAACGATTATTTGTGCCTTTCTGTGTTACTTGTTTATTGCCTTTAGGGTATAGTCTTGCTAAAATTTGTCTATAGGCAATGAGAGATAAAAACATTTAGGACTATGGTGTGCTAGGTTGTTTAACTATAAATATACATTATAATACTTAATTAGAGAATTAAAAAGTTGAGTAACATGGAGGGCCAAAATGGCTAAGATGAAATTCGTTTTTCTACAACCATCAAAAACCCCACCGTCCCATTTCATGACACAACTCACTCGCACACTAAAACACACTCAACACACACTTGAATGCTTCCCTCAATCGAAATCTTTACAACTAGTTTTACTCCGTTCATCTATAAGGTATATCGTCAATTGTGTTCATCATACCTACTTAACTCGAAATCTATTAATGAATTATGGTTATTTGCCATTTTTTGCATTCAAAAAGAGCCTAACTTGTGATATTAGCGTTCTTAAATCTAAAAGTGGTTAAATCTTAAAATGGATGGGGGGGCTCTTGTTAGTATTAGGGTGTTAAATGTATAGCGTTATCTTAGCTGTCATTTTTTGCACTTCTAAAATATGTTCTTGACAGATTTGTGTTCGAAAAAATTAGTGTACAAATGCGAAATAATGTAAACATTATGCATGGTTTGTAGCTAATGTTAGACTATAAGTTTTTTCTTCATATAGTGTTAAATGTTGAAATCGTTCTGGTATAAATGAAACAAATTATATAACTGTATGTATGAATTGCAACAAAAATGAAAACAAGGATTTCGAAACGAGTGTTTATTAGAAAGGAATCGAAGAGTAACTCTGAGCAAGACATCGAACGAGTGTAGAGGATTATTCGAACGAGTGTTTATTTGTGTTGAATTCGAAGATGTGTTTTGTGTGTTGTTCGAACGTGGTCGTGTTTATATGTGTGATTCGAACGAGTGTATATGTGTTGATCGAACGAGTGCTTATTTGTGTTGATCGAACGAGTGATGTTTAAAATGGAATCGAACGACACGTCTTCCTATGAAAGGATCGGAACGTTGAGATTTTAAAAAGGGATTCGAACGATTCCTTTCTAGTGAACCATGTATGGTTTCGAAGGAGTGTTCTTGAAACGCGACTCGAACGAGCGATTTTTAAAGGGATCGAACGAGTGTATTTTAGACTGGATCGAACGAGTGTAGACTTATTGGTGAATTATAAGATGTGCTCGAGTACAAATTTTTTCAAGAATTTCTCAGTAAATTCAAAACTTTCAAATTATTCGTATCGGCTTCATCTTATAAAACCTCCAAACGTTGAGGGGGTAGCAATAACTTGTTCAATCTGCTATAATATGCATTTTGTCCTAAAACGGGTTAATCAATATATCCAAAATATTCAAGGGATTAACATTTTGGTAAAGGGGTGAAATGTGCATTAACCTGGACTTAAGATATATTGACTAGAAGTGATCAAATAAAATAGGACTCAATGCACTCGCATACCTAGCATGTACTACGATTATGCGTGCACATGTTAATGGGGGAAGCTTTTTAGTTGATAATGAAAAACTTCAAAGCTGTAAATCTTTTGTTATTTATATCAAACACTTTTCGATCTGAAATTTTCAATGATTTTGGCAAATGATCGTGATGAATTACCAAAAAGACGAATGTTCTTAAATTTATGAAGCTATAGGGGTTAGGTTAGGTATTCAAATTACCATGATCCAGAAAGAACTGAGGGATCTACCCAGGGATATCCACTAGTAGTGTAGAAGTCTTAGGTATGATTAAAAAGGAGAGAAAAGTGAGAAAAGGGTATATTGCGACTGAGATGGAGCTAACACTAGAACAAACCCAACAGCGTGTTAGTTATGAAGTCGCGGTCTTGATGAAGGGGTTGAAGAATGTAAAAGAAAGTAAGGATACATGGGTGAAAGAAGAAGCCCTCCATACACTTAGGCAGAAACCCCGGTCAATACATATGCTTGATTAGTCAGAAACCAACTTCAGGTGTTTTCTGACTTGAAAACAGTATGGACCCAAGTGACGCCCAAGCACAACCTCTCTTGCCACTCATAAGTCGAAAGACTTTGTTTCAACACTCCACGGAGATTCACTCATTTCTATTGACTTTCTCACTCCCGAGTTAGTTGATATGAAAAAGGTGTCTACTCAGCTCCAAGCCTCAGATCACTAAATCAAAGTGCACTATCGAGTCTAGAGCAAAAAGAGATCATCAATTAATCTCTCATTAGGCCCACATTGTCAATTATTCTTGCTAAGTCACACAATGTGATTTACAAGATCCATCTTTAAAAAAAAAAAACATTGAGTCTTCACATTTATCCTTGTGATTTTGCCAGAAACATCAGTGTGAATTTATTCACAATGAGATGGAAATCCGCTTGAGTCAACATCAAACAATGCTATGGTAGGTAACTTGTGCGATTCTCTTATTGAATCAAATTGTGACAACTGGAGATACGATGGTGCGATTCTATAAGAATCAAACTTGTTCAGAAATTGGATCATCGGTTCTCTTGTTATAGTGAATTTTGACATGACTAAAACACTCTCGCGTGTGTCCACATAAAAAAAATAAACTAATTTTGTAAGTGTTATACACCGTTTGATTTTCAAATCAATTTTCTATATCATATCGTGATGGTAGTAATCACTGGTTCACTCTTATCGTTGTTCGCTGTCTGCTTTGTAGTGTTCGATAACGAGAGTACATGATGAGTACGATGATCTAATACTTTAGTTTCTTTTCTTTGTTAGAAAGTTTCATTTATTCAGCTGAAATCCTAGCAAGAAGATTCTTCTTTAAATTGTATCGTATCTGATCACAGGTCGATCCTCACGGATCACGCATTTGGTTTCTACCAACAAAACTGAGCATGAAATGACAAAGCCATATTCGTATTCCCTGTTTAATTGACTAACTGTTTTTGGCAAGGATATGTATAAATTGCGTGGTGGAGGTGCCTGATTCCAGCTTGGATCACAAGACCCATAACATATGCTCATACACGACGACAAAACATAAAGTCATCATGAAGCTCAAGCTACATGTTTCAAGTTTCCGATACTATGATTACCACACATCTTTCTTATGATGTGGTCAAAGTGTTATAAGTTTATGATTTTCCAAGAAAGACTGCAACATTAAAGCTTTTCAAGAATGGTAGGATTACTATGAGCATGTCGGTCCAGATGTCGCCACTGTCCACAAGGTGCACGAGTTACAAAGTTGGCGTAGAGATTTATTGCTTGATTGATGATCTCAAGATGCTCAGATCACTATGTCAAAATACATGGTTCAAGGAACTAGCTCATAAACCAAGAAGTCAATTGATACAACAAAACATATTCACAGAGAAAGTCAAGAGTAGAGCTAAAAGACTAAGGATCAAGCATACGTATGCTATGCTTATAAAGTTTGTAAATTGGACGTGGTCCTCCCTTAGGGGTGAGATTGTTGGATAGAAACACGAGGAAAGTGTCGGTATCTTCAAAGTTGTAATAGTTTAGCTCGTAGTCGTAGTTAGTATAAATATTTGATTAGTAATTTAGTCCGGCCCTAAGGCCATGGTGTTCGGGCCCACTCCAGCCAATGGCCGGCCTCTATGAAGTATAAATACTCCTCTCCTAGTCTTGTGCAGAGGGTTGGTTGTTCCATTTGTTTCACACACTTTCTAATTACATTCATCATTTCCTTCATTTTTGTCTCTTAAAAATCAACCCTACATCTCACTTATTTTTCTTGGTTTGATTCATTAGATTACTAGTTTCTTCATATATTTATAATATATTATTTTTAGTACGACCGTTATATATCTATGTAATATTAAAAAATACAATATTATTTCTACCATTTACCTACGGAAAATTTTATTAAGACTCGACGCTACAACGTCTAATTTTTAGATATATATTAACAAAAGTACACTAGTATACACCTATGCATTTTCCATAAATTCACTTCGATCCGACATTAAATCAAACATCCATTTCAAAGGTTGCTTTCGTATATCGTCGTTCGTTACCGAGTGAATTATTTCTAGACTATTCACTACCTCAATTCACTAAATCAAGGTGAGTTCATAGCCCCGCTCTTTTACTCGTTTTGAATTAATGTTTTATAACTTGGGGTGAAACATTGCTTGTTTTTAAAACTGGACACAATTACTATACATAAGATTTCCCTATTTATGTGTTGTCTAAGTAGCGGTTAGACCATAATTGCCTGAACTATCATAAACTGTCAATTTCATGACTGGAGGATCCACCACTCCAATACGGCTCGAGGTTGCGCGAGTGGAATAAATAGATCTATTGGCCGACTAAGGACCCTATCCGATTGTGTTGGCTAATAACCACGGAGGCTCCGATAAATGGATATATGTAATGTCAATACTGGTTGGTGGTCTTTGTTCGGACCCTATAAGGGCAAAGCAATCTTATAGCCAATGTACATGCTATTGTTATTATTAAGCTTCTGTGTCATGAGCTTAGTTGAACGTAAATAGTTTATTATGTGGATGTTGTGTCTGTTATATACTGTCGCATTCGTTTTGATATTTGTGTCCATTTATAAATCGTTTTGACTAAACCTGATGAATTCACAACTTTATGTTGACGTTTTAAGCATGTTTTTCTTAGGTGCCTTAGCATGGATGTTGTTGCTTAAACATTTTAATGAAGTCTCATTGCCGCGTAATCGACCACAATTTTCCGATTGTGTATCCTAATGTTTATCTTAAATACTGTTGTGACTTATTTATGTCCGCTCGTGTCTGTCTTTTGAACCTTTAATTTGATTGATGTAAACTTATTAATATTTTTTATATTTATGTTCGCGTTGTTTATTTTTCGAACGTACCCTTAGAGGTCGTTCTATATGCGCGCTAGTCGGATGAACGTCACGCCCCTCGGACCCAGGATGCTGAATGGACGGGACCCTATCTTGGGGGTTTGACAAACGCACATGTAAGGTAGTTATGAAGACTCAATACATGGCCCCTTTGAGTTATACTAAGTCGATGTTGATATATATTTAAAGGATAAACCAATTAGGGGGCACTGGTAGTATGATGATTGTTACCGATGGTATCCTTTCTACACAATTATGTTTCCTATACATATCTAACAATGGATACTGACAATAGCTGGTTTTCTTGAGCTAAACACTGCCATCCATAACAGAAGCAACACCCAAAGATCTTCATTCTATGTTTCATACAATCATAAATAAACACAATAGAAGGCTTAGCCTAGCATGTTAATAATAAGCCTAAGAATCATCAGATAGAATAAACAACTCCAATAGACATATTGAATGATTAAACTACATTACTGATAAAACATGAAAATGGGGTAGTAGAAAGAAAGAATAGAACCTTACAAGAGATGTCTAGGACTATGCTTAACGAACAAACTAGTCTACAAAATTTTTAGTGTAATGTCATTGATACGTCAACTTACATACTAAATAGAATATTAATTCGACCAATACTAGGAAAAACGCCTTATGAAATATTTCGAGGTAGGAAACCCTCTTTAGAATATTTTAAAGTATTTGGAAGCAAGTGCTTCATTTTGAATACTAAATACTATCTAACCAAGTTTGACCCAAAGTCATACGGAGGTGTTTTTCTAAGGTATTCTCAAAATAATAAAGCTTATGTAGTATTAAATAAACATACAATGAAAGTCGAAGAATCACTCAACGTGACATTCAATGAAAGTACTCCTCCTACCAAATTACCATTGGTTAATGATGATGTTGGTGAAGAAGAAGCAAAACTTGTGTGATGATAAAACACGAGTATTCAATGGGAATGGTTGATAACATACTTTTTACTAAGAAATCAAAGTCACATCTTATCATTGTTCAAATATATGTCGACGACATTATATTTGGTTCTACGAGTCAAAACTTGTGTGATGATTTTGCGAAAATCATGCACGACGAGTTTTAGATGAGTATGATGGGGGAGTTGAACTTCTTCTTGGGTCTTCAAATCAAACAAATGGAAGACAGAATATTTTTCAATCAATCCAAGTACATCAAGGAGATGTTAAAGAAGTTCGGGTTGGAAGATTCCAAATCAACCAAAACGCCGATGTCAACGGAGATCAAGCTCACCAAGGACGATGAAGCAGACTCCGTGGATAGCTCTAAATATCGAGGTATGATTGGTAGTTTACTTTATTTAACCGCAAGTAGGCCCGATATTATGTTTAGTGTTTGCTTATGTGCTCGTTTCCAAGAAAATCCTAAGACTACCCATTTAGAAGCCGTTAAGCGTATATTTAGGTATATTAGAGGAACTAGTCACTTAGGATTATGGTATCCTAAAGGTACCGGAATTGAAACTATAGTTTATGCCGACTCCGACCACGCGGGCGATTACATTGATCGCAAAAGCACTAGTGGCGTTTGTACGTTCATGGGATGTTGTTTAACATCTTGGTTCACTAAGAAACAAACGGCCCTTGCTATCTCCATGACCGAAGCCGAATACGTCTCCGCCGGGAAGGCATGTCAACAAGCACTATGGATGAAACAAGCTCTCATCGACTACGGCATACGCCTCGACGACGTTCCGATTATGTGCGACAATAAAGGCGCTATCGACTTAAGTAAAAACCCCGTACAACACTCTAGAACTAAACATATAGAAATACGTCATCACTTTCTATGCGATAACGTCCAAAAGGGCAATATTTCTATCGAGAAAGTTGCATCCGAGGATAATATAGCCGATATATTTACTAAACCATTAAAACGTGAAGTATTTAATTATTTAAGATTAGGATTAGATGATAGAACTTACATGGGATATTGATCCGTGCGGCAATTATGTCGTAGACAGACCTTCCAAAAATAATCGTAAGAGGAAATTTTAATGAAGTAATTAATCATTATTCAAAAGATGTTAATTCTCATTACAAGCTCTAATTATAAAACTTTTGATCATGAACATAATCATGATTAGAATTTTACTAGAAAGAGAAAATATCAATAAAACGACCAGAGATATTTTCAAAATCTACATGTATGGTCAATACATGAAATTACAAAATCGATTAAAAAAGAGCGAAAAGAACAATCATTGATGTGTTGACGATGTTTTGTTGAGTCTAAATAGATGCTTAATTCATAAGCATTTTTCGTTCCATTCATCTAGAGCAATATCAAACATAGGTTGTGCATTAAGGTTTGCTTATTACTAGTATTATCACTATTTTTTTATTTAAGTCAAGCAAACCACACATCCACATCAAGTCGATATGAACATTCACTTAGAATTTATATTATATTTCTATCTTTCACTTATCGAGTCATTATCATTTATAATATTTTCTCATAGAATCACAATAAACTCCTTAGATATCTAATGTCATATGAAGACTTTGCAAACCGCTCTATACATGAGGGAAGAATCATTGATAACAATTTCAACACTCAAGTCAATCTTGAAGAAATCTTCCTTAAAAATGATTTCTAATCCTTTTACCACTTAGATGGAAAAATTTACCCATAATTTATCTTTGAACTCTATTGATCCTTTAAATTTTACTCATTAAACAATTATTGGTTTATCTCTTTCAACATTTATGAAGAAAAATTTCCTTTTACTTTAAGAGAATTTGGAATTCTTCTAGATCTTCCTCACGAAGGACACTGCTTTTATAGCAATGAATGGTCACTTACATTAATTCTAAACTACAATAACTCATAAAAAATGATCCATATTTCACAAAACTTGATCATCCTACGTCAATCATAACTAACATAGCTAAGAAAAGGCTTAATGGAGAAAAATACGACACACTCAATCCAAATTTCCTCTACACTAATGAAGTGTGTCCTTACCTCAAAACCACATAAATTATTATCAGAGAAAACATTCTTTGTGACAATGGATCCAAAATTCAATTATCCGCTTGTGGTGCATACATGCTCTATTGTATCACTACTTCCACTCCATTCAATCTAGCATTCTTCATGGCCAAACGAATGCAACATTCCAAAAATTCTCCTAATGAACCGTTACCTTACGGTCCCGTTCTATCTAAGCTCTTAAAATTATTCAAAATAACTCGTTTCTCTCTCAAAAGTAAACACTTCATTTCCTTTCATCCCTCTATGGATATGATGAGCAAATTCTCTCCTAACAGTGAAATCATCGATAACTATCGTTGTGCTTTGCATGATCATCACGATCATGATCGTTCTCAATGGTAATTCAAAATAAATATGTAATAGGATATCTTAAAATCTTATCTAAACTACGTTAAATTAGTACGTGTAATATTAATAGGATAATGTGAAAGTCTATTAGATTCTATGTAATGAATTTCATGGGATTAGGCTTTATCTGCAACATTACTTGCATGATCATTTATTTTGTGTTTTGGGTGCTCGAGCCTTTTCTCACTCTTAATGAACCCATATGTCCTAGATTTGTAGTTGAATTCTATCACATTCTTAAAGTCAAAATAGATGAGGAGGAACCGTTCTTACATAGATGTTCAAGCTTGGTCAATTCACCTTTAAAGCTCCACTTCATCTTTAACTCTATCGAAATCCTTCAAACTATATCATGCTCTAGACACCTTTTACGCAAGCAAATGGTCATAAATTATCTTGATGATCATCCCAAACAATATTTCATTTTGGCCAATAAACATAAACCTGTTCAAAAAGACCATCACCACTCCTAGAACCACTCAAACTCAACTTCTAAGAGACTCAAACAAACTCCACCTTGACGAAATTCGTCCCGAGTTGAGAGGATGGGAACTTTTATTTAGGGAAAATTTCTTTTGCTCCCTTGGCAAGAGAAATAAAGTAAACGCATGTACTGCATACATGCTTTACTATTTAACCATTACTAAAGATAGTTTCAACTTCACTTCAATGATCATTTATCGTTGGATAAGGAAGTTAAATACAACAAGATGCTCCATGCCATTTGCCATGCGTTTGACTCGTCGTTATAATCACATCCTCCAAACAAACCCTCAAGCCATTATCCCACCTGTTAGGTTCACATTCCATAAACATGTCATGAATCCTCTAGACATTTCAAGGAATCCTAGCAAGGAAAAAGGAAAGAAGATTTGCATTCTTCACCTCGGTGACTCCTCTTTTCATTCATGTCCAATGGACAATGAAACACCCATCTTTTCTTGTGTTCTTGATGAACTTATCCAGACAGTGAGGATCTAACCAAAATACCAATAAGAGATGAGAGGGATGTTTGAAATGCTTGAATCCGATATGTTGGACCATAATCAGTACTTTAAAGAATCAAAAATGATCATGCTTGTGTTATGTCTATGTGTTCTTGTGGTATGTGGTAATTTGCATCTTTAATTTTGATATTTATATTAGAATCATTGGTGATTGAAAACTTTGATCTACTGTCTGTTGGAAAATTCGTACTCACTTTGTCTTGTTTGTTCTATGGATATTGTTATCATGTTAATGATACTTGGTAGTAGAAAATGATGTTTGCATGATAATTTGTTTTGAGTTTTGGGTACAAAATGCAGTTCTGGTCAATTTTGTTGACACCTGCGACCAACGGATCCACCATATGGTAGATCCGTACGTTGTTATGATAGATACGTGGGTCACCCAGTCCAGGCATCAAAATTTGAATTTTCTTGATTTTTAAATTGTTCTACTTTATCTTATAACTATGCTATATGATACTATGTGGGATTTTAAACCTTAGGATATTAACAAGTCTTCTACATATAATCCCAAGGACATTATTAACAAACCATAATCACCACTTTCACCCTTATATTCATCAACACTCAAACACCATTTCTTCACACTTTCTCCACTTTCTCATATTACAACCTTATAGTCATCACACATAAATAGTTCATCCAAAACAAATTCACCAAACTTCAAAAGAAAAACCATAAGAATGAGTGTAAGTAATCCAAACCTATGTCAACCTCACATCCTCAAGTGATGAACAACCAAATGAGAGAACCCTTTCACCTCCTCCTAGGAAGAAATCCCTCTTACAACCATAAGCTCCATCAAAATCCATCTCTGGCATGAGTACACACTATACCTCATCATCATCTCCACGTGAGTCTCCAACACCAACTCATGTTGCACCTCCACCTAAACTTCGTTTTGTCATTTTAATAAAACAAGAACTCATGAACTTCCTCTACTTACAATTGTCATTAATATATCCCCTTTATGTGTCAACGGTGGAAAATTGGCATCGGCCCTTCATATCCATCTCCTTACACCACGTGGTCTCACAAACCCACTCTTGGTTTTCCAATCACACCACGGTTTGAAAAACCACTACCATCAACCCAACCATTGTTTGTTAACATTAACAACAATACACCTCATCTCCACAACAATGTACCTAACTCTGAAAACATTCATCACCTACCACCAAATCTTGGAAGTCAAGATTTTCCCAATACTCCAAACATTTTGGATTTTGTTCATCCAAATGACATGCCTCACCTTCACAACATGTTTTGCCAATGTTGTAGTACCATAAGGCATGAAATCTAAATGCTCTAAAACCATTTCAACTACATGTTTTCATACATTCGACACTACCTCGGTCCTTCATCAAACCCACCTTACTTTCCGCATTAGTCGCATGGAAATCTCACCCCACCCCTCATATTATATGGGAAAATGATATTTATCCCAAGATTTAGGATCTTTAATTGTTTTCTTTTCTAGTTTAAGCTTATCGTGTAATGGCTTTTATGCCAAATTTTATGTTTTATCCCTTATAATGGATTTAACATTATCTTTATTTTTTGTATTGATGATGGATGTTTATTGAATAAAATATATATGTCGTGCATTATGTAGTTGGTCCATATATATATATATATATATATATATATATATATATATATATATATAGTGGCATTTTCAATACAAAACCACTTTTTTGTACAAAACCACCTAATAACCAATTCATGTCATAATTTAAAGGGTAAATAGGGTATTTTACATTTTTAACATAATCACAGTTAAGTGTTAAAACAAATCTTGAAATTATGGATTGCTCTTCAAATATCAAACGTGCTTTCTTCCCTCAACGGATCGCTCACATATAAAATTATCTAACCACTAATTGTATACCTTAAGATCTCTACATTTTACACAATATATGGTTGATTTATCATTGACGAACATCTTGGATCACGATATTGGAGAGTTCTTCAATGTCCCGTGTTACCCATGTCGATTAATCAAATCGTTATATTACCTGAAATTTACAACATACTGGTATGTCATTGTTTCCTTTTTTAATTACTGTTCGTTCAGGTTTCTCGAAAAAATATACGTTCATTTTTCTCTTTCTCAATGAAAACAACGTATGAACTTTTTTTGTGGTATATGTAAACAAGATTTTTTTGTCGTGCATTTTCTCAATGATACTGTACAACATGTAATATTGCCGAATACAACATGTTCGTCAGGAGCACCATATTGCTGATACAACATGTTTTTAGGGTTTTATTGTTTTAGGGTTTTTTTTAGTTTTAGGGTTTTGACGTATTTATAGAACAGGAGCAACAACATCATTTTGAAGAAACCGGCTATATAATTGATAAATCAGGAATACCTTGTACATTAATATACCAGGTTAAACCTAGTATATTATGATAGAATAGGAATACACTGATGCATATGAAATAATTCTTAATAGTTATGAGGATAATAATTACTAGATATGAAATTAAATGTGGTTAACCTTATGATGTACAAGTTATCAAACAAGCTTCAGTTAACCTTATTTTGTTTTATGAACTATTTTGTTACTATTACATCATTACATATTAAATATACAAGGTATATTATGATAGAACACGAACAACATGATTAGTAGTTTTTTTTCACGTATATGTAGTAACATTGTTCAACAATTTGTCAGGTTCAGAATATACATGATAGAATAGGAACAATAACATTTTTTTTAAGTATATGATTCACGCTTCAGCATTTTTTTGAGGTTTACATGTACAACAACATGATAAAATTTAAACATTGAGCTGACAATTATGATTTCTTTATGGAATTTTCTGATGAGTTATCGGCCTATCCAAATGGTATACCATATTGGGTCCCAGATGTTCTCGAAGATGAAAAAACCCAATAAAGAAAGGTTTTTTTCTTTAACAATTTTATGATGCATTTGAAATGTAAAGCTTATTTTGAGATAGGCCAGGGTTTAAACAATACGTTAAGCTGGGTTCAAACGTAAGAATGGCCAAATCACACACAGTTATATTGAGTGCAACCGAACACGTAAGCCACGAAGGGCAAAAAAAGTAAACACTTTGAATCAAGATGATGGAGAAGATGGTGAAGTTCCTGGTACCAAAAAAAAGAAACGTAGAGGACTAAGTCTCAGGCCTTCAATGTCCTGCAATGCTTTGCTTAAAAAAATTTACTGTACAGAATCTTATTGGTCTTGATTTTGTGGAAAACTCAATCATCCCCTAATGAATCTGAAAAATTATGGGACCTGATCAAAGGCTCGACGCCAATTGATTTTTGTTGATTATATTTTTATTCATCGTGCATCTATTGTCCATTTCTTGGTCCTATTAGAGTCTCATAGATTAAAAAGTAACGCTTGTAGATGGATACGAATAAAGTACGTGGTACTTCCACGGGTTATTGTAATTTTAAGCTGTTGTGTGACCTTCATTCATTGAGACAAGGATGCGCAAATGGTTGGTGGGATTAAAATGTGTAAGCGAAAAAAAACATGTCCGTAAATTTTGTTTAGAATATCACACTCTCTCCTTTATTAAAAGAGTTGGTTAGACTTTTTTGGGCCGACGAAACAATGAAGTGCAACTACGTTGCATTTGATGATGTGGTTTCATTTGATGCTACTTTCCACACCAACAAGTAATTTCTACATTTCTACATTTCTACATTTATATCGTTTATAAACGCTTCATACATGTTTTAATAATATAGTTTTTTTTTCAGGTATGGATACAAATTTGTGCCATTTACCGGAATTGATAACCATCAGAAGTGTGTAACATTTGGTGTTGCTTTACTATCGGATGAAACCACAGAATCATTTTGTTGGATGTTGGAGGCGTTTTTAAAAACACATAAGAAACAACCACCTTTTGCCGTAACAGACCAAGACGGTGCTACTTAGAACGCCGTTGTTAAAATGTTCCTGTTTCACAACCATGTTTAGTATGTGGCATATCACGAGAAACTACCGGGGAAGGTAATTTATTATACTTTATTTTCTTCTTTAAACTCACTTCTCAGCTATGATCTTTTGCCTTTTCCCTTTTATAGTACCCCAATATATTACAAGTTTCATGTTTAACGTATTACAATTTTAATGTTATAATTCTTTGCACATTATGATCTCCATTATATAAGTTATTTTCTTGCATATTTTCCCAGGTATTAGGTGATCTTGCAGCTGATACAAACTTTAGGAAAGACTTCCACAAATTGGTATGGAATGTGTATATTGGTCCTGAAGTCTTTGAGCAATGATGGGATGATATGATAACTCGGTATAATTTGCATGATAACAAATGGTTGTCCGATATGTATGCAATTAGAGAAAGGTGGGTGCCTGGTTATTTTAAAGAGGTGCCTATGTGTGGTTTGATGAAACAACTTCTCGTTCAGAGAGTTCAATTCGTTTTTCCAGGTATAATTCCACATGAAGGTACTCACTTGTATCAGTTCATGCTTTGTTTTGAATCGGCAAATGGAAAAGCAAAGATAACCATAACGTGTTTTGACTGGCTTCGAATGAGGTCCACTCCTTCAATTTTTACTGAATTTGGCCAATTGATAAAGCTTTGCATGTGCTGTGTATACTCCTTCCATATTCAGAGAGGTACAACATGAAATATGCAAAAGTTTATACGCATGTACACAGATTATAATTAATTCTGAAGGTAGTGTTGAGACTTGCTCATTCGGACACAGGGACAAGTGAATCGAATACGAGTTATAGATGCACTACGGTATTTGGATTTTTCTTCCTGAATTTTTTAACATTATAATTATTATGTGCATTTTTGCAACGTTATGCTATATCTTTCTTTTATGATGCATTACAGGTTGTTTTTATCAAATGCGATGGTATTGTACTTGTTCGTGTGGTCATTATAAACGACATTGGTTTTCTTGTGTCGTCATCGTATTTGTGTCTTTTAGATTTATGGAATTGACAAAAATACCTTATTGTTGCTACCTTAAACCTTCGTTGGACAAAGAATGTTCTGCCTGCACATTTGCTTGACAAGAGACATAGATACGGTCCTTGTATTGAAGAAACAAATACGTTAGCATCTCAGATTCATCAAACAATTGAGGACTGCATTAGTATTTTCAGGAATGACAATGACAAGTTAACTGAGCTTCTTTCAATAGTCAAAGAGTTGAAAGAAAAGCTAGAAGCTGAGACGCAAACACCAAATGTTGAGCCAAATAAGGAAGATTTATATGCTGATTTGTTGGGTGTTACTGTTCCTGATAAAGTTGTAATTAAAACTCCTAGAAAAATCAGGATTTAGAAGTAAGGGTTCCAAGGAGAAGAAAAGTACGGTCTGAAATAGGTGTAAGGCTAAAACATTAGCAGAACTAACAGGAAAGTTCCTTTCAAACGGCATAGTACATGCAGCGATTGTTGGTTGGAAAGGGTCATAACAATGGCTACATGTTAAAGGGTGCCAGTGCAGGCCGGTGAAGCGGGTCTTCACAAGGGTGTATGTAAGAGGTTCCAAACCAGGATAACAAAAATGAAATTGAGGACGAAGATGAAGGTGATAACAAAGACGAAGTTGATGATGAAGATGAAGTTGATAACCAAGACGAAGTTGATTATGAAGATGAAGACTATGAAAGCAAAGAAGAATAAGCTGATTCTGAAAAAAAAATTGTCACGTGCTTTCCATATTGTAAATTTATACTTGTTTTGTTTCATACTAGTTCTTTATTTTACTCTTTCATATGTTTAATTGTCACTAAGTTTGCTGTAATGTTTTGTTTGTGTTTCTATTTAATTGTACAATATTTTACAAGTTAAAATCCAATTATGTTAAATATGTACGTGTACAATATTGTTCGATATTGTACAAAAAATAAAAGTAAAGCATGAAACACATATAAAACAGAACACATATATGTAAAAAACATATATGAACAAAAAAAACGTATATGAACAAAAAACATATATTAACTAAACAAAACATATATGAACCAACACTTGTTACACACGAATCCTACAAACACATATATGAACTAACAAAATAACTTATATTAACCACAGAAAACATATATGAACAAAAAAAACATGTATGAACCAAAACTAAACATAACAACTTATACGAACCAACAAAATATTACACAAGATCCTACACAAAAACACATATATGAACCAACAAAATAACATATATAAACCAAACAAAACATCTATGAACTTAAAAAACATATATGAACAAAAAAAACCATGTATGAACCAACCAAAACATATATGAACCAACACTTATTACACACGAAACCTACAAACACATCTGCCAACACATATATGAACCTGCCAAAAAAACATGTATGAACTAACAAAAAAACATATATGAATCGGCCAACACTATTTGAACTGCCAAAATACCTATTTGTATATAAGGATATTAGCGCTGTTTTCACTTTAATACTGTTATACACTGACTTCTCTCAAATTCACTTTCTTTTTAACCAACACATATTTAAAAATTCAAACCAGTGATTCCTTAACCTTTAACCTCCACTTATCTATAACGAATCCTTCGCACACATACATGAACACAATAAAAAAACGCCATATACGTACAACACTAAACATAGGATGACTTTTACCAAAAAATATTTATTTATGTAGCCTCAATCCACTTTTTCATTGTTTCAACAACATATGTGTAAATATGGGAAAGTGTAATCCAAACTACAAATTAATTACAAAAAAAAAAACCCCATGAAAATTAACATCATTACCAGTATTCCATTTACTTCATAAAATAACCATAATTCCATTTTAAAATCCTAAAGTAAACAAAATAACCAGAATTCCATTTTTTCAAAAAAAAAAATACCTAACACGATTATACGGGGTTTGAAAAACGATTACTACAAGGGTTACATAAATGATTGCAGTAATTCGTATACCACGTATTATAAAATATAAAATAATATTGAAACTCCCAAAACTACCTTGAGGGACCAAAGGTAGTTAGAAAAATCACACGATAATATATAATAATACGTATATTTACCGGTAAGTGATTACCGGGTCGTTAAGTCCCAACGATTTGTGAAATTGAGACCGCGTTTGTTGTTTGGACAATGATTTGAATTGGATCGGAGATGATTTGTTTTCTAAAATCCTAAAAGAGAGAAAACTAAAGGACAATTAAACCTAACTTTAATAAATTGGGAAATTAAACTTTAACTAAACGAAAATGGGATACCCCTAAATTTCCTAGAATTGATATAACCCTAAATTTTCAATGGTAATTAAAAACCCTAAATTTCCAAATATTAAACCTAAATGTATTTTTCTTTTTAATAGACTCTAATTGGACCTAAAAAGTAAGTTTAAGGAAAAACTTAGAACAAAAACGGAATTGACAATGAGCTTATATAAAAACGAAAAACAAAACGGAACGAATCCCGTTCTTTAAAAATTGAAATTTTGCAAATTAAACCCTACGGAAGCAAAACTAATTTTCCTAGAAACTATATGATAAAAGAAAATTTTTTAAAAAAGAATTATATTTTTTTGATTAATTTTCTATTTTTTATGATTTTTTAAAGTTTTTAATAAAAATAAATGTTTAAAAATACTAAACTAATTATAAAAATTCTAAAAAAATTATAGAAAATAGCTTGAACTTAAAGGGACCTAGGAAAAATAAGCTTGGTTACACAAATTATCGAATAAGCTATGTAATAAGCTTAAACAACTTATTAACTAAATACGGTAAAACGTATACAAATACTAAATATTGTGAAGTTATAACGAAAAAGACCTTAGGGCACGTTGGTTAGAGGTGTGTGGTGGGAGGCGTTTATAAAGGTTGAGGATGTTGAGGTCGGGGGTTCAAGCCTTGCTCACCCCCGATTTCCATCTTCCCTTTTTTTTATTTTTGAAAACTTATAAAAACAAAGTTGTAGATAAGCTAAAATTAAGCACTTTTACTAAAAGAAATTATTTTTTGAAAAGCCCTAAATAAGTGTTAAATTAGGGCTGAAAACCATGATCAGAACTACTTAACTATTTATTTTTGGCTTGTTAGAAATTTAAGAAACCTAATTAATGTTATATAAGCTGAATCTAAGATCAATAAGTACTAATAGTCTAAGTTTACACTAATGCGCTAATTATGAAAGAAATAAGCAAAAGGATATAAGCCATAAGCTGAAAAAGCCAAATAAGCACTTAAGCAATTCTGAGTTCAAACAGAAAGATAAGTAACTTTGAGCTTAAATTCAAATAATCAAATGGAACCTTATGATGAAATGACTTAGAAATCCTTAAAGCTTATACTAAAGACTATTTAAAACTGTTTTTTAAAAGTAATTTGACATTCAATAAAGGTTAAGAAAAGCTAATTGAATAGGAATGCAGGCTGAAACTATTTCTCTTTTTTTTTTTGTTTTTGAAAAATTTATGAAAAAGAGGAAAAGTGCTAAGCTGCAGATCAAAAAACAGATAGGCAAATTAAGCTACTTAAAGCTAAAAATATGCCCTATTTACCTTGATTAGCCTTAAATAGTTATGCACTAAAAATCAAAAGCTAACAAACAACTAGTTTTACCTTCTGAAAAATTGATTTGAAAAGGCTATTTTGTCTATTAAAACTGCTGATGCAGTTTGCTCAATTTTGACACAATCCAATTAGACAAAGTGCAGGCCAAAGAAAACCATTCTAATACTTTTAAAAACACAAACTAAGAACAAAGGAGGCTTAGACAATCTTGAAACTACTCAAAGTTATAATCCATGTAAATTTGACAGATAAAAACTTATGTTAAATCTTCTAATGAAAAATTATTTGAAACTAGTCTAGCTTAAAAAAAACTTGTTCTAACAACTTATTTAAGAGATTAGAACTGATTTTAAAAGACCAAATGGCCAATAAAAGTACTAACTCTTGGTTAGTACCGTTATGCCAAACACTCCTTTAAAATCATTAAGATCCATTTAAGCTTTTGAAATAGAGATTTAGTGAACAAAGTTTGAATACCATATATCAAAAGGTTTTAACACTTAAAAATGATTCTTTATAAACAATTAATCAATGAAGCCAGAGATTCTATAAGCTACCAACAATGCCGATTTATTTTTGGGATTTTTATAGATTTTTAAGACATATTATGATAAAACTATGATCTAAGTTTAGAAATCACAAAACAGATTATCAAACAGAAAACATAATAGATATAAAAATCAATTATAAGCACGAATAAGCAAGTAGATAAGATAATAAGCAATTCAAACTAGAAAATTAATGACAGTGAAGATAAGATGTCTTACAAGGCTTAGCTAAACAAGCTAAATATGTGCTTAGAGCTTCTTCTAACAGCTTAGCTTTTCACAGGATAAGCTAGTTAAGTCCAATAAGCTCTTCATAGGTTATGCTTTCATCCAAAGAATCTTAGATCCATTTTGCATAGGTATTTAGCTAATTTTAAAGGGTTAAATAGATTAGATGCTTATTTGACGAGAGGCGCATGATGAGCTTATTAGAGCTTATGTAACAGTAACTAAAAACATTTGAGTTATATAAAAGCTTTAAAGTAAAAACAGATTGTGAAAACTGAAATTTTAATTCTATTAATACTCAAAACAGATTACAAGACTTGAAAATTGAAATTACAAGAGCTTAAAAAGGAAAATACATTTTAAACCAAAAATTACATAAGCTACTTAAACCTAAAAAAATGCAGAAAAAAAGGATGATGATGTGTGTGAGGAGTGAGCTTGTATTTATAGCCTTCAGAGGATGCTTCTAGGTCCTGAGTTTGTTATATGCTCCCATGATCTCGTCCCTTCATTCAAGCCAATCATTGGATCCTAACTTTGAGCCGTTGGATTAAATGAGTGAGCACACGGATTGCCAACGTGGCATTCCGTGTGTCAGGCTCATTGTACTTCTTTTGCACTAACTTTAGTGCAAAATCCCAAGTCCTTGTGTGTTTCTTGTCAGACCCGCGTGTCAGACCTTTTGGGTTTTAGCCAATGAGAGACTCTCATGATGTAAAACTTTGCCACATCACTGCTTGGTACTTGAATTATTCTTCCACGCTGTCAATTTTGATTTACCCTTTGTTTTGAGCATGTGGTAAAATGAAGAATAAGATAAACAGTAACAACAACATTTCCCGCGTTTTAAAATTATAAAAGGGTACGTTTGATTTCTTTTCTGTTACCCGGGCTTATACTTGTTGACTTTGGGCTTTAATTGGGCCATGGGTGTGTTTTGGCTCGGGTAAAAGGTTAACAGTTTTTGGATTGGGTTTTTATAAGAAGTTAACGAGTGTTAACTATTTATTAGTAGAAAGTAACACCGTTAACGGTTTAAGGTTATTGTGAAATATGTTTAACATGAGGGGCTATATTTGGAATTTTTAGGTTTTGTTCAATTAGTGAGTAGACTTTGGTTTAACCTTGGTGATCTTGAAAAGCATTCTCCGGCTCTTGTACACTCTATCCGTCTCGTGTCCGTATATGTCCGGTTTTGACCGTTTTCTTGTGATATTTGCATTATCCATACCTACACAATCACAAAGATAAACCAAGCAATAAACAAGCATTTTAAGCACAATTTTGTCTTTTATGGGTCATTCTTGATATAAAACGGATATGTGTTTTCACACATATCAATAACATACCCTTCAAATGAAACCAAAACAGTAATAACAAAATGCATTTTTCATTGAAGACACCAATCACTTGCCATCCATTTCTTCACGAATCTTATCCTTATATATGTTGCAATCTGAAAGTAGTAGTTTTGCGGCATACTTGTTCCTCAAATGGCCCAACTGTGTATTATGCTTTTTACCTTCAACATCCAGACCGCATTTCCATTTTCCAATGTCGCTGCCCATATAACATTCCATATGTCGCATCAAAAATATCCCACAATCTTTTTCCCTCCTATTTGTTTGCCAAGTAAAATTACCACGCACAATCTGACATTCTATAATTTGAGCTGCTTTTACATGGTTTATAACATACAGGTGCAGGCTGAAAATTCAGTGATGCATTTATTAGCGTTTAACAAATATTAGTAAACTCTATTGTTTTTGTCAGCTAACTAATATATTTATATGCCAATTGTACGTACTAGTATTAAAGCAACTCTCATATCATCAATATCATCATTCTTCTTTTTCTTGCGTGTAACTTTGTATCCTTCTTTTTTGCTATCAATCAATGTCACAGCCGGATTCTTTAAACTAACACACAAAAGAAATTTTTGCTGAACATTGCTAACTAGGATGAAAACCTGCATTTCAGAGATAGTATAACACACATCACTGTTTCGAATGCCAATTTATACATGAATGAAAACCTACATTTCACACACATTTTTCTAATGCAATTCCGTAATTGATACACACAACCAAATACAACATAGTTCTTATTAAAAAAACAAAACACCCATGTTCTTAATACACACACCCAACCATCAATGACCTTTATACAAAAAACAAATACCCTTGTCCCTTTGCATCCCTGTCCCTTTACACCACATGTCCCTAATACTAAACTTAATATGCATACTAACACGAATGACATATACTTTTTAGTCATTCACACATCCTTAATACTATATTTAATACGCATAATCACACTAATGCATCTAATTTTTTTTCACACATGTAGCATAACTTTTTAAAAATTAGAAAAAAACATACAATATTGGCTTTTTCCAGCATAGTCTGCCCCCCGTAAGATGAGTTTGCATTCTCAGCATATTCCATACACATTTATAGTGTATAATCGTTGTCACCTGCGAACAACTTTTTATCATGTGTGACATGCATTTTTTATTAGTTATATTATTCACTTAAATATATCAGTAGAACATTAGAAAAGAACAGACTTACCACTTCAAATGTCGGAAAAAATAATATTGCTGGTGAAATGGAATCTTTCTTTTCCTCCATGAAATTCAGATACACAGACCAAGAGCTCAAGACGTTGCCATCAACCGGTTCTTGCGGTCCAAGTGTCTCAATTTGACCTCTCGAAGATTGTTGCCCATACTTTGTCTCAAACAGAACATCACTATTATGAAAGAACATACAAATAAATAGCAATATAAGCAGGCATACATCAAAATTTCAATAATCCTTTGGTGAAGACACATATGCAACAGTTAAATTAGTTGCTTACCCTTCCTTTATCTCCATCCTTTTTTTAACAAGATGTTTGCCACTTTTTCTTCTCTCACATGTTTTCCAACTTTATCAACATTCACAACCCTAACGTAGAAAGGCGACTTCATATGATCCGTCAATGTAACAGCTCTACGTCCACAGACCATCACTTCATTAGTCGGACTGAAAAAATTCAATGGCACTACGTCTAATGGATCTTGGCGTGCTTTTACTCTGTTTTCTTCCCTATCAATATTGAACCTAATCTCACTTTTCCTACTAGAAAATGCTTCTACACCTTTTTCATCCATTTTTTCAACTTCTTTGCGTGTTTCTGCTTCCATATCATAGTCTTCTTGGGTAAAACCAAGACTAAAACTCGGTATATCTGAAAAATCAAACAGTTTCTTACGTTTCCAGATTCTTTGTACTGCTGTCCGCGTTTCTAAAAAAATTGCCTGAGGCTGTGACCCAATTGGTATTCTGGTGAGACCTACTCCAAAAACAAAATGACCTGTACCATCACCAGTTAGCATACTTGTTCTTGAACTTCATTTGCCATTGTTTCATCTTCTGTATGCACAGTTGCACTACCTATCTCCGCACTCTCTTCTTGTTAATATTTAAGTGACTCGATAAATCGCTTTTTCAACTCAGCGAACATTGTATTCCCCGGATACATCTCTTTTGCAGCAGAAAATGTTCTTTCAAAACCACATCTTTCTTTATTTATACACAAAACATAATTGTTTAATTTCTAAATAAATCCCTACATAATAAAACCAAACTTATGTTACATGTTTGTTTTCGAATACATGCATTATTTTTTTTTACAACATTCCAACAACAGACTTTACACCAAATAGAGCCATGGGGGGGGGGGGGGGGGGGGGGGCATCGGGTCATCTTGCTCATCAACATAAGAGGTCCCTAGTCAACCTTGCCAAGTCCTTCGGGACTTTATTTCCCTAACTCCCCTCTTTCAGTAACTCCTTGTCCATATTGATGTAGGTGGTCTTTTTCTTCCAACTCTAAAATTTTTACACACAGTTCCATCAACGTACATCATCTGTTTAATCAACCATACAACTTATAAGCACTTATAATATGTACGTAAAAATAAGTTACTTGTAAACATCTATGATATTACTTACAGTTAGCAACGTTATTTGACCCAAGAAGAAACTATTTGTTACTGTATTCTTCCATCCGTCCTTGCACTTTTTCAAACATCTCCAAATGTAACTGCACCAATTGACTTTTGCTAGATCCGTATCCATTCGTAAAAAATATGGTTTTTGTTGATAAAATCTACATGCCTAAAACATTAATAATATTTTCCACATCTTTACGTTTTGAAAATCACAAAATAAAAGAACGTACAACGAAAAATTAAACGAAAACAAGTCACAAAAAAAAAAAAAAAAAAAAAAAAAACAAAAAAAAAATTATTAGTAAATACCATTCAACAATTACATCACGTAAAGGTATAAATAAACAAATGCTTAATGCATTTTTTATGATCAAAGGAAATTTTATACAACCCAAACTTTTATAAAATGGTGAAAACATTAATCAAATGACACCACCAGGTTTTGCTCCAGTGCAAAACAATGGTAAAAATAGGTTTAATCAGAATTAAGTTCAAGGAAATAATTTTAATCGGGGAAATATTTTTCATGTTAATCAAGATTTTCAAGCTCAAAATAATCATGCTCTAAAATTTCAAAACCAAGGATTTCAAAACAAACCATTTCAAGTGCCTAATAATCAAGTTCAGCAAGAGTTTTCAAATAATTTTTCAAGTTACAAGAGGAATAATGATCAGATGTTGAGAAACATGCAAAATCAAATCAATTCGGAATCGGATCAGACTCGGGAATATATCCCGGTGAGTCCGCAGTAGGTGAAACAACAGCAGGTAACGGCTGCTCCTCAGCTGGAAAGACATGATCCTCAGGTGGCATAAACTCCGGGTACTCTGGCTCCGGTACATATGGTATGTAAATAGGTGAAGGTGGTGCCTCCGGGCCAGGCACGTAATCCGGTGATGGTGGTGCCTCTGGGCCAGGTATGTAATCCGGCGATGGTGGTCCGTCAACTCCTGGTGACCCCATGTCTGAATATTCCAGCTCCGTTAAGTATGTAATAGTAGAATGTTCGGAATCGGACATGATAATATCTGAAATCATAAGTAACTTATATAAGTATGCTAATATAAGACTTAGTAGTAATTTACATACTATAATGTAAACACGTATATTAATCATGTAAGCACTTAGTATTTCTAACTAATGCAAACAAATAATTTATGTATGTCCCGAGAAAACCCCTTTTTATGAATGCAATGTTTGAAAACGGTTATAGTCCAGCAAAACATTTGACCTGGTTCTCTATAACCTTGGCTCTTGATACCAATCTGTAACACCCCCAAAATGGGTCGCAGCGGAATAAGGATCCGGGGCGTGTTACTTATCAGATCAATAACACAAGATAATATAAGAACGACATAAAAAGTCATTTAAACTGATACATTGGATTTATTTAAGTATTTGTTACAAAAGCCCGAAGCTTTACTTGATATTGGTACAAAGATTTACAGCCCATAACAGATAAACAAAATGTAATGTGACTAAATCTTTAATGCATGACTTCAAAATATAACCCCCAATGTATCCTTCGCACCTCGTGCTTAATGACCTCCTGAAAAACATTGCATTTAAAACGTCAACATAAAGTTGGTGAATTTCATAGGTTTAATAAATGATCATGCAGGACCGCAAGACTTTCCCTGTGATAATGCAACAGATGCAGACATCACAAATGTATTTACGTTTTCCTAAGCTCATGACACCGAAACTCGACATAATTGAATACAATATATAGATATATATTGCCTACATTGCCCGTGATGATGTTCAACCCTTAACATCCAGTATCCGACATGAAATACGTTCGTTTCTAATGATAGCTAGTCACCCGAACGGGGAAGTCATCCCAAATAGATCTATTTATAATCATTCGCGCTCACATAATGTAATCCACGACTACATATATGTAATTTAACAGTTCATGATTCATGGGCACAGTGGGTTATCGCTACTTAGGCAAAACGTAATCATGATAAAATGTACACTTGCGTCCAATTTGTAAAACGTGCATATGTTTCTCACCCCAAAACTTATAAAGTATGATTAAAGTAAAACGTGGGGCTATGAACTCACCTCAAATGAATTTGAACAGAGTATATCACTACTGATAAAGCGTCACGATAAAGACTGAATGCAACCTAATAAAGTATAGGTCGATTAAGAAGACTGCTAAGCATACAGACGAATAGTACACAATACAATGCCACATATATACTTGTAGTGAATTTTGATAAAATCATTGATGTATTTAGGATATAATAAAGGTTTTGATCTTTTATAATTAACATTGTACTATCGTTTGGGCTATCATTAAGGATAAAGGTCATGACAGTAAGTTTGAGGAGTCTAGGACACTTTAAATCGTAAATCCAGAACTCGTCAATACGTTACTCCGAAGAGGCCTCAATATCCTTTATAAAATTCCCTACTAATATAGCACTTGTAGTTAAAAATTGATATTTTAAATCATAAAGAAAAATGTTTTGAATATATAATTATAAAAGTAGATTAAAAGAAACTAGTTTTGAGAAATAAGTAGTTATAACTTGAACTGTACGTATCAGATTCGTTTCTCAACAAAATAACTTGATTCCGGAGTCTATGATTATCTAATAAGACTCTACTTTTCAAATATATAAGTTATTTTAACCACTTGTTTTATCAATAATATTTTATACTCAATATGGGAACAATTAGGGTTTTATGAGTTTTGAATATGTTTACATAATATTTTCAATAAAACAAGCATAACAAGTATAGATATGATCATGGCATGCATATATAAATGTAATAAGAGTATAAGGATGATAATGGAACCTTGTTTGAAGATTATAACAACACTTAACAAGTTTTTCCCAAAATCAAGATCCAAAAGTTCCAAGCTTAACTTCAAAAACACTTTTCTTGCAAAATCTTTTCCAAACTTAACCAAATCTTCAAATCTTCTTAGAACACCTTAGGAATGATATAAGAACACTTATATGATCAAGAAAATCAAGCAATGAATTGCTTCTTGGAGGTGTTTTTGAGCCGTGAGCTCTAAGGAGGGTAAAAGAGGGTTTTGTTTGATTTTTCAAGTAAAGATAGAAGTGTAGATGTGGTTTTCTCTTAACCCTTGCACTCCTATTTATACTAGCTAAGATCCTTAGCATATTCCTTGGTCACTTGAGCCTTTGCAAGGTGTCTAATGGTATAGCACAAGGTTTTGAGAAACAATGGGTTGGTTTTGGCTAGTCATAGCTACAAGTGGTGAAAGGTTCAAGCGAATGAAGTTTTACATATTGATGTCATGGTGACCAACTCCTTCTAGATGGCTATATCCACGTTAATAAGGTTAGGGTAGGATATGTATGCATTGTTCATTTATTTAGTGGTATAGTATGTATAAAATAAAGCTAAAGTAACATATGTTTAATAAAAGATAACTTGCATTATGTAAATGTATAATTTCAATTCTTTAATATGATAATTTCTATGTGTGATAAATAAGAATTAAGTTTTTAATTATAATTAAATATGAGTTCAAATTGTGGGTATTCATGAAGCGTATTAAATAACATGCTGATTCCGGGAAGGCTTAAAACGCACTTTTATTGCGAAACGTAAACCATTTTACGTAATCAACAAAAATCAAAATGTGCAATGTTTGATAATTACCCTCTTAATAATCATATGAACAACTTGATTGATGACTACAATTAATCGTTTAATGCCCGTATTACATGTATTATCATTTTTAGTTTACGCGATATAACTTAACTTTACCGTTTAGAGAGCCAAACGCTAAAACCCTAAAAATAAATATGCAGTTACAAAAAGTCGTACAATTGACCTAAGTTTACGATGTGTTATAGTCCTTCCCCCATTAAATGAGCCTTGTCCGCAAGCTTATGACATGTCACTTGGTCGATGTGCGGTCCCTTGGTGAAGAAGTGTGGATATTTTTCCTCGGAATTGATCCTCGCGTTCCCATGTAAACTCAGGACCTCTCCGGGAGTTCCATCGAACCTTGACTAATGGGATACGGCTTCGCTTCAACCGTTTAACTTCACGATCTGTGATCTCTATAGGTTCCTCGACAAACTAAAGCTTGTCATCAAAATGAAGTCCATCCAACGGAATGGCTAATGGTTCGTCGGTATGACACTTTTTCAAGTTGGATACGTGGAACGTATTGTGAACCCTGCTCAGCTCTTCTAGAAGCTCAAGCTTATAAGCAACGTCTCCAACCCTTTTTAACACATTGAAAGGTCTAACATACCTAGGGTTTAACTTCCCCCATTTGCCAAAACGTATGACCCCTTTCCAAGGCGAAACTTTAAGCATAACTTTATCCCCAACTTGAAATTCCATCGGTTTACGCTTTAGATCCGCGTAACACTTTTTTTGATCACGAGCGGCTTGAATCCTTTGTTTGATCTGGATGATCTTCTCAGTTGTTTCTTGCACTATTTTTGGACCAGTGAGTTGGACTTGTCCAACCTCGGTCCAACAAACAGGTGAACGACATTTTTGACCATAAAGTGCCTCAAAGGGTGCAGCCTTAATGCTAGCGTGATAACTGTTATTGTATGAAAACTCGACCAATGGCAAATGTTTAACCCAACCATTTCCAAAGTCGATTACGCAAGCACGTAGCATATCCTCGAGAGTTTGGATGGTTCTCTCGCTTTGTCCGTCGGTTTGCGGATGATATGCAGTACTCATATCCAAACTTGTACCTAAAGCCTTCTGAAGTGACTTCTAGAAATTTGATGCGAACCGAGGGTCATGATCACAGATAATTGAAACAGGTATTCCATGCTTCGTGACTACCTCCTTTAGGTACATTCTTGCCAGTTTATCCATAGGATCAGTTTCCCTCATTGGCATAAAAATGGCAGACTTTGTAAGTCGGTCAACGATCACCCAAATAGTGTCATAACCTTGTGACGACTTAGGAAGCTTCGTGACAAAATCCATCGTGATGTTGTCCCACTTCCATTGAGGTATCTCGGGTTGCACTAACAAACCCGATGGTCTCTGATGTTCGGCCTTGACCTTAGCACAGGTCAAACATTTGCTAACATAGGTGGCGATGTTGGCTTTCATATTGGGCCACCAGTATAGTTTCTTCATATCCTGGTACATCTTGTCAGAACCCGGATGAATAGAGTATTTAGACTTGTGGGACTCGTGCATGATCACAGTCCTTAAGTCGCCATAACATGGTAACCAACTCCTGCCATTTAAGCACATAGTTCCAACCGCACGTGGCGGGTGGCACATAGTTTCTTCGAAATGGCGGGTGGCACGACTTCTACGGCCTTACGGTTGATTTTATATGATTTTTTGAAGTTTGCCAAAAACTGACGAAACAGACAGCCCCCCCCCATAAAGGTGACGGCCCCCAGATATATTTGGGGGCCACCCGAACATTTATGGGACCTCCACCAGTGACCCCAAAATACGTTCTTTTGTTCAAAATTATTTTGTAACTTAACTGTAGAACATAGGACTTTAAAAAGTTGTTCCAGCACATAAATTTCGTGTTTTGGACATCATTTCTACTCTTACGACTTAGACAAACATAAGTTGACACTTCCAAGTTCTTTTGAGAAAATCTTCCTTCAAGCTAGTATACGAAGTATATTTAATAACAAAACTAGTACGAATCAAACAACAAAACACTTTTCATATTTAGTCCCCCTTCATGGGTAATTTAATACATGCATCGTACTCTATTTTAAAAACCATTTGTTTTGAAAACTAGAGCGACGTGGCTCTAATACCAATTGTGGAAACTGTAAAGGGGGGTGAATACGTTTCCATTTAAAAACTTTAAAGATCAAAGATTACATCACTCTTCTACCGGCGGTCCCATATATATATGGGGGCCGCCAAGTATATCAGGGGGCCGCCTGAGTTATGGGACCGCCACCAGAAGAGGTTTTAGGACTAGATCGTTTGTATCAATTACCCGATCAAGTTTGACGCAATATGAGAAGTGGCGATAATAGGTTTACAATAGCTAACGCATTTACAATATATAGCACAAAGAGCTACACAACCTTAACTAACAAGATCTACACAACCATTCACACAATCATGAGCACAATGCAAGTATAAAAGTAAAGCGGTAAATGTAAAGAAATAAGTAAAGCGAAAGGTAAAAAAAATGCAAACCGACACGGTGATT
>BQNB010053995.1:10104-39743 GCA_026074375.1 Tanacetum coccineum | reverse complement strand
TGAATGAAATCGATTAAATGAATGAATGAAACCCTTAATCGAAGTATTTATAAAAATACCCTCAACAACATTAACGTTCACCAGCAGTTGTAAGTTTATGCCTGGCAGCATTAACTTTCAACAGCAGTAGTAAGTTTATGCCTAGCAACATTAACTTCCAACAACGGTAGTAAGTTTATGCCTAGCAGCATTAACTTCCAATTCCATTCCAAACATTCTGTATATTCAACTCTCTTTTTGTTTTTCAACTCACCACTTCTCTCAATTCTTTTACTCACCAGATCACTCTGTCTATTTTTATTTCACACAACTCTCTTTTTCTTTTTATTCTCATAAATTCTCTCAATTCTTTTTCTCATCAAAACTCTCAATCTATTTTAAATAATCATTCTAACACTTTTCTTTGCATTTCCTGAAAAATGTTAGTCCAAAAAGCAAGAAAATACAAGCCATAACAATTTTTTCAACTATCACAGTGTTAATTATACCAGCAGTATTAAGTATAACTAACAGCAGAAACTCAGCAGTATTAAGTATAACTAGCAGCACTAATTATACTTAACAGCAAAAACTTTTAATGACATGAATAACAGTACTAATTCATACAAAACTCTACAAAAACATAAAGAGATAAAAGATTTTAAGGATTTAGCATTCCAATACTAGCAATCAAATATTGAAACCTACTTACATCAAAAGCTTTTGTAAGAAAATCTGCAACATTCTTGTCAGTATGGATTTTGACCATTTGAATCAACTTCTTTTCATTGCAATCCCTAATAAAATGATGTCTGCTCACTATATGCTATATTTTTGAATGAAAAACAGGATTTTAATTATGCAAATAGTATTGTTATTGTCAATAAAGATCTTGGTATGCATAAAATTATACCTATAATCAAGTAGTTGATTCTGACTCCGAAGCACTTGTCCATAACAACTTGAAGCAGCCACATATTCAGCTTCTGTTATGGAATTTGCAACCACTGTCTATTTCTTGCATTGCCATGATATTAATCTACTTCCAAGAAATTAACAACCTCCTGGTGTAGACTTCCTATCCAAGCTTGCTCTAGCATAATCACTATTAGTGTATGCTACCAAATCAAAAGGAGAATCTTTTGGATACCAAAGACCCAATTTAGGTTGACCTTTTAAGTACCTAAAAATCCTTTTCACAGCATGAAGATGTGACCCTTTTGGATTGACTTGGTATCTAGCACATGCACACACTGCAAACATAATATTAGGTCTTGAAGATGTAAGATACATCAATGAACCAATCATTGACCCATATAAATGAACATCCACTTCTTCACCATCTTCATCCTTAAGCAAAATCTTTTGAGTTTCCATAGGTGTGCTTGCTGTCTTGACATCAGTAAAACCAAATTTCTTCAAAATCTCAGTCACATACTTGTCTTGACTGATAAAAATCCCATCCGCCTTTTGCTTTACTTGCAGTCCTAAGAAGAATGTGAGTTCACCCATATAACTCATCTGAAACTTCTTATGCATCATCTTCTCAAACTCAGTACATAATGACTTCTTTGTAGAGCCAAAAATGATATCATCTACATACATTTGAACTAACAGAATATCACCTTTGTCCCTTCTTATAAATAAAGTCTTGTCTATCTTTCCTCTCTGAAACCTATTGTCTAACAAATAAGGTGACAAGGTTTCAAACCAAGCTCTAAGAGCCTGATGCAGTCCATAAAGTGCCTTTTCTACTTTGTATACTCTGTCAGGGAAGTTTGGATCTTCAAATCCTGGTGGTTGACAAACATAGACTTCCTCTTTAATCTTACCATAAAGAAAAGCACTCTTGACATCCATCTGGTACACCACAAAGTCTTTAAATAAGGCATAGGCTAAAAATAGCCTAATTACTTTAATTCTTGCAACAGGGGCAAAGACTTTATCATAGTCAATTCCTTCTTCTTGTGTGTACCCTTGAGCAACCAATCTTGCTTTATTTTTAATCACAATTCCTCTTTCATCCTTTTTATTCTTGAAGACCCATTTAGTACCTATGGGCCTTTTGCCATTTGGTAAATCCACCAAGGTCCAAAACTTTTGTAATTTAAATTGTAGATGCTCATCCTGCATAGCTTTTATCCAGCTTGGATCCTGCAATGCTTGGATTACCTTCTTAGGTTCTACTTGTGATAAGAAGCAGGCAAACAAGCAATTTTGAAAGTCTTTATGGTTTGTTCTTTGCTGAACTGAACTAAACAAACCATGTTCTTCCAAATTCTTTGTCATTCTTCTTGTTTGAGGTGCTGAATTCAAGTCTCCAATAATTTGTTCAACTGGATGATCTTTGTGTACTCTTGTAGTTGGAATAGGACTGACAGGCATAAATGCATCCAAATTGTTCATGTCAGCCTCTGCACCAACATCTTCATCATCATCTGAATAGACAATATCTTTCAAAGCAGGCATATTTGGATCATCTAGAAGTTCAATGCTTTTTTTTTCCACCAACAGCATTAACTTCATTTGTGCTAGCAGCATTAACATTGTTCGTGCTGTTAACATTATCATCCTTCTCTTGATCAATACTTTCACTATCTTTTCTTGGATCTTCATCAACCTTCTTCTCATCATCACTTGAAGGTTCAGATCCATCATCTTGAGAACTCTTTGAACTTTGAGAGAATGGTGGATCAGCAATCCATAATGGTAGCAAAATGTAATCTTTGCCAGTTACTATCTCCATTCTAGCTTTACCCGCATCATCACATGCTTGTGTACCCGCATTACCATTAGACTAATTTCGTTGTAACAAAATGGCTTATAATTATTGACCTTTGCTTAGTTGCTTCCAATATCAAAAGAACAATTTGGTTCACTTTCTACAATATTAGGTTTATATCTTACTAATTGGACATGCAGGTTTCTCTTCAACAATCCTAGTTTCTAACTATTAACTACTTTAAAATTGCATTATTATTAATTGAGTAACCATAAAGAATACTTCATAAACCGTACATCAAATTGCCTATGATGATCTATGGTATTGAGAATTGTAATAGGCTACCCAAATGGTCTCATAAGCCTAAAGTAGTTTATTTCAAAGAAATAAGTTTCATAAGGGGTCTGTTATGGCTTAGTTACTAAGTACCTATTTTGCACATTAGCAAGCAGTATTAACTGGCTTCAGCCAAAAAGTAGTAGGTGTTAGAATCAGATAGAATTGTCTTGCAGCCTAAATTAGTGTTTCTATTTTTTCCTCTCAGCTACTCCATTTTGTTGAGGAGTTACTAGATACATAATTTCTCTTTTAATACTTTCTCTATGTGGTGTATTTAATTTGTAATTGTTTTGTATATTTTTTTTTTTTTTGTGTGGTGTTTATAACATTTTTTGGAGTTGGTGTGTTTTTCTTTGTTTTGTTCCATTGGTCACACCTAAATTACCTTAACCCTTTGATCTATTAGATTTTCTACTCTAGTTATAAAGACATTATGTAGGCCCTAGTCTTCATCTTTAGTAGCTAGAAAGAAGACAAAAACCCAATCTATAACTACTGTATATCATCTATGACAACTAGCCAATACATCTTTTTCATTAAACTTTTTACAAATGTTAGACCAAACAAATCCACGTGCAACATATGTAAAGGTTGGCTGATTGAACTTGTTGTTTTGGACTTACAAGAGGCACTATACTGCTTTCCCTTTTGACAAGCAACACAAGTTTCATCATTTTCAAAAATTTTGGAAGGTAAACCTCTTACAAGATTTCCCTTAACCAATTTATTCATAGTTTTAAATTTTATGTGTCCAAGCCTTCTATGCCAAAGTTTAGATTCATCAGATGTGGCTTTTGCAAAGAGACAAGTTAGACCTCCTTTAGGAACAATATTCTTTAAATCAACACTATACATATTGTTCTTTCTAGGAACTTTAAGTAAAACATGACTTTCATTAGTTAACTTAAAGTTTGGAGATAAAACAATACATTCAGTGTCATTAAAGAGAACACTATTCTTTTTGTCACACATTTGTAAGACACTAAAGAGGTTAAACTTTAACACTTTTACAAAATCCACATTCTCAAAATCTAAATTACCAGTTTTGATTGTACCTCTGCCTGTGATTTTCCCTCCTTTGGGGTTACCTCCAAAGGCAACATATCCTCTATCTATCTCTTCATAGTCTGTATGATAAGACATGTTCCTTGTCATGTGCCTTGAGCATCCACTATCAATCACTCCTTGATCCTGTAAATCCATTTGTGGATTGCCATGCACATTAGATAAGAAAATCAGTTTCTTTTAGGGACCAAAGCCATTACTAACTTGGATATGCCTTGTGCATCAACATAATCAAACTTTTTTAGGGTGATTGATGCACTATTTTGTTTAGAAACATGGTCTAAAACTTTAGTCTTTGGTTTCCGAACCTAACAAGCTAAGGCCTTAACAACATTAACATTATTTCCCTTAACAGCATTAACTACTGCTTTTGGCAGCTAGCATTTAATCTACTTCTTTTGGAGTAGCAGTATTAATTTTTTATCCTTCAATTTATAACCCTCTAATTAAAATTACTGTTTTTAAATGTTGTATTCTTGTGAATGGGCCACTTAATAGTTAAATGTGCTGATTTGGAAAGATTTGTCATTGGTCTAGCACTATTCATTATTATTTTTGGGTGAGCAGTATTAACTTGTCTGGCAGTATTAAGTGATACTAGGCCAGACTTCATTAGTACTGCTCTTGGAACCATGTTCTTTTTAAGGCAAAGGTAAGTCTTTTTAGCAAAATTCTAATGAGTCACCCTTTTAGTATTGTTCCAAACAGGTTTTATATTTTGAAACTATTTTTGATTCACCTTTTTACAATCTACTTGCAAGTGATCAAAACTTTCACATACATAACAAGCTTTGTTAAACATCTCAAAATTACTTCCTAGTCTCTGAGACATCATATTATTCCAGTTTCTTTGATTGCCTCTAGGAATGTGAGTGTTTTGTCTATTTTGCTTAACATGATTGATAGTTTTCCTAGCAGTCTTTTCTTGCTGTTTAGGTTTGACAAACTCTATCTTAGCAAAACTAGGCTTAAATGTTTTCTTTTCAATCTTAGCCTGAGGCACATCATCTTCCTCATTATCAGACACCCAATCCTCAATAATTGGAGCACCATTATTCTTTCTAACTGCTTTAGGCTTTGCTTCACTAGCCTTTGCTTCACTGCTCTCAACTACAGGCTTAATAACTATAGGCTCACTTGTAAACTCTTCTAAACCAGAGAATGACAAATTAGGTTTTGGAGGCATAAAGTTTCCTATATAAGGAGGTGGAACAACATTATACCCTAAACCTGTTTTGCACTTATCAACTATCTGACAGTCTATTAATTTGCTTAAGTTTTTAGATGAATTTTCAAAATTTTCTACTGTTAGCATAATTTCATCTTTTTGTTTTTGAGCCAGTTCCAACTTCCTTCTAAGCTATGTAATGGCTACTTCTCTTAAATGAATCTCACATTTTAATACCTTGATATCTTCCTCATAAACAGACTCATTTTTCTTATAAACTAGAAGTCTTGCTTCTACAGACTCTAAACCTGTTTTATAAGCAATAGCATTTAACTTAGATGTCCTTAAGTCTTTTAACAGTTGTTTATTTTGTTCTTTAAGAATTTTAACATTTTCCAAACAAGATGATGAACAGTTTGAATCAGCAGATACCTTAGAGTTAAACTTGTAGAAGTGTAAGCCATGAGTGCAAAGTTAGTTGGACCTTCTTCTGCTTGATCACTCCAATCATAACCAGAACCATCACAAGACACCAAAGCATTAGAAGTAGTTGTCTCTACTAGCACAACCCTTCTTGTGTTCTCCCTATTCCTATTTTCTTGGTTCCTTGGAGCCCTGCACTCCCTTGCAAAGTGTCCCCTTTTGTGGCAGTTGTAACACTCTACCTTGGACTTATCAAACCCAATGGTCTCATTACCATTAACAGTAAGCTTTCTTCCAGTGTTCTTCAAGAATCTCCTTGCCCTCATTGTTAGCATAGCCATCTGCCACCTCAAGTCCATCTCTTCTAAATCATCAGGATGAATTTGTTGCAAGTCCTCATTGTCAAGTTGTGGATTGTTTGGTTGACTTGCAAAGAAAGCACCGATAACAGCATCACTCAAGTTATCAATTGTTGTTGAGTTAACAGCAGTAGCTTGAGTGCTAGCAGTTATAGCACCATGAGTAGTATTAACTGCTCCATTTGTACTGTTGGTGCTGTTTGAGGACACAAAGGCTACGTTTTATATGTTTGTGCTTGAGCTTGATGTTCCTTTGACCTCTGGTTCATAGATCTTCAGGTTGTTGTAAAGATCATCCAAGCTTAATGTATCTATCTCAGGCTTGTTCCTCCACACAATGGTATGTGTGTTCCATTTTGGTGATAGACTTCTTAAGAACTTCTGATTCACATCTTCTTGTGAGATACTTTCACCATGAATCTCCAACTGACTGATAAGCTTTTGAAGCCTATCAAAGGTTTGATCTAACACCTCTAAGCTAGATGCAGTAAAATTTTCATACTGCTACTTTAGAAGATTCCTCTAAGTCTTTTTAGTAGCAGCATTCCCTCCAAACCTCTTCTCAACAGCCTGCAGCAATGACTTGGCATCTTTGATGGAGTTAAACTTCAATTGATGTTCATTAGGGATGCCCATCAATAAAGTGTTTCTTTTGTCTTCAACTATAAACTCCTTTGTGCCTTGTCTTCAGCAGTTATAGAACAAACTATAGTATCAACAACATTCATCAACTTTTGTTATTTAGTGTTGCATTACTATTCTCTATGACTTCTTATAGAGAATAATCAATCATCTAGATGTACTATTCCATTCTCATCCTCCAAAGCTCATACTCACTTGCTTTAAGCATAGGCACTTTTGATGCATCCACCATATGTACTGAGTCTTGATCCATGTCTTTTTAGCAAACTTTCTCAAAGCAACAAGCTCTGATACCACTTGTTGATCCCACTTGAATGGATCTAGATTCTTAGTTTATATAGGTTTAGTTATGCTAGATAAATCTAAACCAACTTAGTTTAGAACTTTGTTTGTAAACTAAAGATTATGCAGAATCTAATCTTAAATAATAGAATAAATTATTCGTAACACAAAATAATATATTGTCACAATTAAAGCTCAATATTATTATTTACAAAATAATACGAAACTCTCCTAGTAGTTGGCTTACAAAACATGAAGCTATAAACGATATAAAAAAAAAGATTTTTAGATTGTGATACATAAAACTCTATGCCCTAGGACCTCCTTTTATACACCAAGGAGTCCTAGTCGATTTACAATATATTACTAAAACTTAGATTATTCTCAAAGATCTATTCTATAAATAACAATCCTTATCTCATAAGTAATCTTGATCTTCAAACAACCTTTATCTTTCAGCAGTTGTAATCTTTCAGTAGTTATAACTTTCAGCAGTTGTAATTTTATACCAGCAGCATTAACTTTTAACAAGCAGTAGTAACTTATACACCAGCAACATTAACTGTGTACAAGCAGTAGTAACTACTTAGAATATTTTCTTTATCATTCACCAGCATTACCTAAACTTTACTTTGATGTACTAACATATACTAGCAGTAGTAACTAGTAGTACTAATATACACTAGCAGTACTAAGTTATACTAGCAGTACTAAGTTACACTAGCAGTACTAACTACTTAGCATATTTTTTCATTAAGATTATGAACAGCACTAAGTTTTACTTAGTAGCACTAACACAAACCTTAACAGCAGTAACTCCAAGATCATCAAAAAGTCTTTTAATCCCAACACAATTCTTGCAACATGAGAAAAGACTTCATCATAGTCAATCCCTTCTTCTTGTGTGTATCCTTGAGTAACCAATCTTGCTTTATTTCTTGTCACAATTCCCCTTTCATCCTTTTTATTCCTGAAAACCCATTTAGAGCCTATAGCCCTTTTTCCATTTGGTAAATCTACTAAAGTCCAAACTTCTTGTAACTTGAATTGTAGAAGCTCTTTTTTTTGCATAGCCTTATCCAGCTTTGATCCTTCAATGAATGTATTACCTTTTGGTTCTTCTTGTGATAAAAAGCAAACAAACAAGCAGTTTTAAAGTTCTTTATAGTTTGTTCTTTGTTAAATAGTACTAACAAACCCATGTTCCTTCAAATTCTTTGACATCTTTCTTGTGTGTGTAGCTGATTTCAAATGTCCATCAACATTGACAAGGATGCATGATCTTTATCGAATTCGTATAATTGGTTAGGACTGAATCTGGATTGTAGTATACAAATTGTTATGTCAGCTTCTACACCATCATCTTCATCATCTCTTGTGAAGTCGAATATGCTATCATCTTCCAAAGCAGGCATATTTAGATCAAATGAAACTTTAATGCTTGTTTTTCCACCAACAATGTTAACCTCATTTGTTCCAGCAGCATTAACAGTTGAACTAACAGTATTAACATTGTTAGTGCTGTTAACATTATCTTCCTTATCCTTGGATCTTTTCATTTCTTATTTTCTTGGATTTCATACAACCTCTTTCCATCTTCAATTGATGGTTTGGATCCCATCATATGAGAACTTTGTGGATCTTTAGTTTATGTGGATCGTAGTCCATAAATGGTAGCAATAATGTAATCAATGACAAGTTGTCTCTTTCTAGCTTAACCTGGCATTATCGCTTGCTTTTATAACTGCAAAAATACATTTAGATTGTGTACCTGCAACAATTGGCTCATAATTCATTGTTCTTGTTAGTGCATCAATATCAAATAGCCAATCTGGTCTACTACCTATAACATTAGGTGTACTCTTACTAAACTTAATATACAAGTTTTCTTCCACTATCCTTGTTCTACTATTGAATACTCTAAAGGCTTTACTATTCAAAGAGTATCCAACAAAGAAACCTTCATCAGCCTTACCATCAAATTTGCCTAAGTGATCTATGGTATTGAGAATGGTAACAGGACACCCAAATGGTCTCATAAAACTTAAAGTTGGTGTTCTACCATGAAAAAGTTCATATGGGGTCTTGTTATGAGGCTTAACTACTAACACTCTATTTTGTACATAGCAAGCAGTATTATACTGCTTCTGCCAAAAAGTAGTTGGCTATCTTAAAAATCAGCTAGCATTGTCCTAGCAGCCGTAATTAGTTTACTATTCCTCATATTAGCAACTCCTTTTATAAGGACGTTCTAGCTACATAAATTGTCTCAAAATTCCCTTCATTTACAAAAATGACTTCATTTATCTTTTTTTGAATCAGTCCCATTATCACATCTAGTCACCTTATCCTTGTGATCTACTAGATTTTCTATCCTAGTTATAAAGGACTTAAGAATGCCACTAGTCTCATCCTTAGTAGCTAGAAAGAAAACCCTAGTAAAACCTACTGCTTTAATTAGTGACACTAGGAAATAAATTTTCTTCATAAGGACTTTTTACAAATATATTGGCCCAACAAGTCTTTAGCTACAAATGTAGTGGAAGACTGATTGAGTTCTTGTTTAAGACTTACCAAGAGGCTCTGTGCTACTTTCCTATATTGGACAAAGAAACACTGTTTGATCATTTCAAAAAGTTTGGAAGCTAAACCTCTTACAAGATTTCCTTTAACCAATTTATTCTTGGTTTTAAATTTAAGTGACCTAGCCTTTTATGCCAAAGTTTAGATTCATCAGATGTGGCTTTTAATAAAAAAGGAACTTAAAAATTCATTTAGGAACTATGTTCTTTATAAATCAAAACTAAACTTATTGTTCTTTCTATGAACTCTTAGTAAACTTTACTTTCATCAATTAACTTAAAGTTTGGAGATAAAACAATACATTCAGTGTCATTAAAAAGAACACTATTCTTTTTATCACACATCTGTAAGACACTAAAGATATTAAACTTTAATCCTCTCACAAAATACACATTTTCAAACTCTAGATTACCAGTTTTAATGGTACCTTTTCCTGTGATTTTTCTTCCTTTGGGATTCCCTCCAAAAGCAACATATCCTCCATCTATCTCTTCATAGTCTGTAAGATAGGACATGTTTCCTGTCATGTGCCTTCAGCATCCACTATCAATCACTCATTGATCCTGTAAATCTATTTGTGGATTGCCCTGCACATTAGATAAGAAAATCAGTTTCTTTTGGGAACCCAAGCCATCACTGACTTGGATCTGCCTTGTGCATCAATATAATCAAACTTTTTTAGGATGATTGATGCACTGTTGTGTTTAGAAACATGGTCTAAAACTTTATGCTTTGGTTTCCAAACCCAACAAGCTGAGGCCTTAACAGCATTAAGATTATTTCCCTTAACAGCATTAACTACTGCTTTTGGACTAGCAGTATTAAATTTTTTATCCCTAACAGTATTAACCCTTTGATTAATATTACTGTTTTTAAATGATGTGTTCTTATGAATGGGACTCTTAACAGTTGAATGTGTTGTTTTAGAAAGATATGACATTGGTCTAGCAGCATTCACTGTTGTTTTTGAGTGAGCAGTATTAACTTGTCTAGCAGTATTAACCAATACTGCTGTTTTTGAAATATTTTGTCTAGCAGTATTAATTGATACTAAACCAGACTTCATTAGTACTGCTCTTGGAACTAAGTTCTTTTTAGCATAGGGGTGAGTCTTTTTAGCAAAGTTTTGATGATTCACCCTTTGAGCATTGTTCCAAACAGGTTTTACCATCCTTTGATTTTGAAACTGTTTTTGATGGTAATTGCAATCAACCTGCAAATGATCAAAGCTTCCACACACATAACATGCCTTATTAAACATCTCAAAATTGCTTCCTAGTTTTTGAGACATCATATTGTTCCAATTTCTTTGATTGCCTCTTGGACTGTGAGTGTTTTGCCTATGTTGCTCAACTTGTTTAACAGTTTTCCTAGCAGTTTTTTCTTGTTGTTTAGATTTGACAAACTCTTTCTTAACAATACTAGGCCTAACTGTTTTCTTTTCAGTTTTAGGCTGAGACACATCCTCTTCCTCATCATCTGACACCCATTCTTCAATACTTGGGGCATCATCATACTTCCTAACTACCTTAGGCTCTTCTTTACTAGACATAACTTTACTGTTCTCAACTACAGGCTTATTAACAAACTCATCTAAACCAGTAAAAGACAAGTCAAGTGTTGAGGCATGAAATTTCTTGTGTAGGGAGGTGGAACTGCATTATAATTTTCATAGCCTAAACCTTCTTGCAATTGCCCAACCTATTGACACTCTATGGAGCCTGTTTAAACTTTAGATGCCATGTTCAAATTTAATCTACATTAAGTTACAGCCATCTTTTTCTTTTGAAGCTGATTTCAAGTTCTTCCTAAGCTCTCTAATGTGTTTATTTCTTATTTTCTCCTATATGAATTTCAAATTTTAAAGCCCTTAATATCATTGGTAAATAAATAGATCATTTGGCTTTATAGACTTTAAAGTTCTTCTTTCTCTGACTCCTAACTATTTTTTTTCTTTTATAAAAAAAAAACCTAGAACCATAACCAAATTTTCTTTAAATCTTTTGAATAAGTTGATCATTTTGATATTAAAGAGTTCAACAGTTTTCCAAATTAAGATTTTAAACAATAAAATCATTGGATATTTGGATACCTCTAAGTCCAGATTAGAAAGCCATGAGTGCCATAATTAGCCCTTCTTTTGCCTGATCAAATCCAGTCATATCCCACCAAGACCATCACATGACGACCAAAAAGTTGTGGAAGTAGATGTTTTTCTACAGGCACACTCCTTCCTTTGAGCTTATTCCTTGTTCTTGTGGACTTGATTTCTTAGAGCTCGTGCACTCCTAACAAATGTCTCCTCTTGTGGCAGTTTGTAGCACCTCCACTTTGGACTTAATCAAAACATAGTCCTCATTGCCAATAACAGTAAGTTTCCCTTCCTGTAATTCTTCCAAAAACTCTGCTTGCCTACATAGTCAACAGCCATTTGCCACTCAAATCCAGTCCTTTCTCTTCCAAGGTCATCTGGATAGATTTGTTGCAAGTCCTCATGTACAAGTTGAGGACTATTTGGTTGACTAGCAAAGAATGAACAAATAACAGCATCACTCAAGTTATCAATATTTGTAGAGTTAGCAGCATTAACTTGAGTGCTAGCAGTAGAAACTCCATGAGCAGTATTAACTGCTTCATTAGTGCCTGGCTAGTTTTGTTATATTGAAGTGGACACAAAGCATGTTTCTGTGTACTTGAACTTAAGGCTAGACATCCCTTTCAACTTTTGTTCATAAACAGGACACTTGAGTTGTGTAGAGATCATCCATGCTCATTGTATCCAAATCAGCTTTATTCCTCCACACAACAGCATGTGTGTTCCACTCAGATGACAAACTTCTTAATAACTTTTGATTAACATCTTCTTGTGAAATCTTTTCACCCAAAAGCTCCAACTGACTCACAAGCTTTTGAAGCCAATCAAAAGTTTGATCAAGCATCTATGAGCTTAGAGCAGTAAAGTTTTCATATTGATGCTTTAAGAGATTTCTTTGAGTCTTTTTTGTAGCTTCATTCCCACCAAATCTCTTTTCAACAGCTTCTAGCAACTTCTTATCATCCTTTATAGAGTTATACTTTAACTGATGTTCATTGGGAATGCCCATCATTAAAGTGTTTCTAGCTTTCAACTCTAATCTTCTCTAAGCCTTTTCTTTAGCAGTTGTAATAGGCATCTCTATCATAACTCCTTTCACAATTTTTGTTTTTGGCAATTTGCACAACCATTCTCTAATGACTTCCCATTAGTGCCATAGTTTTATCCTATCATCATGATAATAAAGTACAATCATCATCCTCCATATCTCATACTCACCAGGTTTGAGCATGGGAACTTTAGATGCAGCCACCATGTGTGTAGAATCTTGATCTATATCTTTAAAAAAAGATCTCGTGTATAAAAATAGGTTCTTCTCTTTCAAAGCTTCTTAACAAGCTCTGATACTACTTGTTGATCCCACTTCAATAGATCGAATTCCTTAAGCTTGTTTAAGGTTTAGTTATATTAGATAAATCTAACACAACTATAGTAGAAACTTTGTTTGAATGTATTAAAGATTATGCGGAATCTAATCTTTAATATTAAGAAGAATTATCAATGGAACAGTAATTCAAAACAAATAAGCTCCAATATTATTAATAATAATACGAATACTCTCAAAGTATTAGGGTTACAAATACTTTGAAGCTAAGAATATAAAAAATATATGAAAAACTATATCAAACTCTATGCCCTAGGACCTCCTTTTATACGCCAAGGATTCCTAGTCGGCTTACAATACTTTCCTAAGTATCTAAAATCTTTTCTATAAACAACTAATACATATCACATAAGCAGTACTAACACCAAACAATACTAACTTATTAACCTTAGCAGCATTAACTTATCTCTGAGCAGTCTTAACCTTGAGCAGTAGTAACTTTGTACTAGCAGTAGTAACTTATCACTAGTAGTAGTAACTACTTAGAATATTTTCACTAGCAGTACTAATATTTACTAGCAGTAGTAACTGTGTACTACCAGTAGTAAACACATAGCATATTTTCTTTGAAGTTCATGAGCAGCACTAACTTCAGCTGAGCAGCATTAACACAAACATGAGCAGCAGTAATTCAAACAACATCAAGAAGACTTTTAATCCCAACAATTTTTATTACTTTTCATATGTACATTATATGTTAGTATTTTATAGAAATAAGGACCATTTGTGGAAAATAGTTAACAAAAAGGATTAACGGTGCAAAAGATTTAATGACAAGGACTAACGACCGTTAAACGCATAAATTACAATATTGCCCTTGTTGCTTAATGGACTTAAAAGTCCAGTAGTTTGGTCATAAGAAAACACGTGTATATGTTTTGGCTGTGTCGTGTCCTCTTATGAGGATTTAGGAGGGAAAACTAATTCTTATCAATTCTAGACCAAGAATCATTCTAAGGAATTGAAGGATCTTTCAAGAATAAGTATAGGTGATTTTGGTGTGTTCCTTTAAGTATTATGATGGTAGAAATCAATCCCCATCAAGGTGAGTAAGTATTCATGTTTTAATTCATGATCATGATAGAAATTGGGGGTTTGTGCTTAATTGAGGTTCTTTAAAAACATAGTATTGAATTAAGATGTAATTGATGATATAAGTATTATTATTATGTTTAAATCATGCCAAGAATCATATGTTAGAATTATGATTCAAGATGGGTAAGATATTGGAAAGAATTCATGCTTTTACTAGATATTATGAATGTTGATATTAAATAAAAGGGTGTTTGGCTAGACCTTAAATTAGCACATAAATAAGCAAATTTAGTTTGAGTCCTGAAGAATAATCATTTAAACATGTTAAACAAGCTAAGATATAAGTTTGTTGAAGATTGGAATAGATTAGAATGAGTTTTGTGTCGTTTTGGTAATGACCTAAATTGGAACAACATAGTGTGCAGAAATTTGCACCAACTTTGAAAAATCATAGAAAAATAACCGTAGCTTCGTTGGGAATCTACCTTACATATTCGGAAAGGCGAAAGAGTCTATTTTCTAGAAAAATATTTCCAGGTCATGAATGTAAGTTTAAATGGGTCAAAATCAGAATATTGCAGCGGGTTGCAGAAATTCTGCATAAAAAAGGAGTTTTATAAATAGTGTTTCTTGTAATTTATTTATGCTCATTATTTTATTTTTCTAAGATTTCATGTATTTTACAACATTCTACTATATATTATTTATTTTGTAAGGATTAGCATTGTATTTAAAATTTTTGATTCAAGAAAACTTGTAAAAGATGATTACATTATAAATTTTGGGACAATTTGTGAACATAGGTACATAGAGTTAAACTGTAAAATTCGTAGAATATGAGGTTATATTAAATTAGGCATGTAGAGCAATTTGTTTTTTATGCTTCGTTTTCCCGAGTGGCACTCGTCGTGATGATACCCGATGATTAAACTATAAAATAAACGACAAAAGTAGTCGAAAGTTGCACACAAGATTTCATTGGGTTATAACTCTTAAAATTTGTATAGTAACCATTGTTGGTGTAAAAAGAAAAGATGTAGAGGACTCCTTGACTTAAAATTGGCAAGTCGAATCAGCCCTAACGGACTTACGGTTTAGGAGATACAGCCATTTTCTAAGACTGTAGTAATCTGGAAATCTACCAGTTTTGAAAATTGTTAGTATAATTACCAATTGGACCCCATTTTATAAAAACGAATGTGGTTTGTGGAGACCACATATCGAAAAATAGACTCATTTACCTTTCCGTAGACGTAAGAACCGAATAGAGATCATTTACGGTTTAGGAGTTATGAGCTATTGAAGTTGGCTAAATCTGAAAATCCTTAACAGCCATACATTTTGGGCTTATAAATATTTAACTTGTACCTTGTTTTGGACCCAATTAATTTATAAAAATTACAAACTCTAAGTACAATGTTATAATTTATATAAAAACTTTATAAACATTTATTTACATTTATTCGCGTAATACTTATAAATCCTAAGACGCGACTTTATTTTTAGGTTGCCTTTAGGAGTCTACTCGGTTTCTCGACTTTTTTTCTCGATATATCATCGTTTTGCATAAGGTGAATTCATAGCCCTACTTTTACTTGTTTAACGGTTTTATAAACTTCTTGGGGAGATACATGTTACTTTACTTTTACTTATGGACACAAGTGTTTAAACTGTATGCTTTTCCTGATATTATTATTGCCTAAGTACCACTTCTGCCATTAAGTCCCCTATATCGTGAACATATTAATTACTTTTTGTGAAGTGAACGCGAATGTTGTAAATAGATCTATTGGGACTAACAATCCCGGTCCGGGTATGTGATAAGTGCTTAATTACACATATCTTTTACCTCTAAAAACGAGCTTAAATGACCAAAAAACAACAAAAACTGCCTGAAATATATGTTGTTAGCATTTGTATATGTGCAGGAAGTGATATCAACAAAAAGACAGAAAATAGGAGCCAAAATGACAAAACTGAGCATAAGGAATGGAAAAGACTGTGAAAAAAATCAAGGCCAAAGTCCACAATGCCAAAGTCAGAGTCAATACAAAGAATCAGTCAGTCAAACCGGAGCCGGAACAGAAGATACTATGGTATGCAATCATAACCCATCTGATGGTCCGGAAAGCCCATAGTATAATTTAATGAAGACTGTGAAGAACAAATGGCCCTCAATCAATTTTCAACATTACCCATTTGTGTGCAATTGACAAAGACGTGTGAAGCTTTGAAGCCCAAATCCTAGCCATTACAGCCAATCTCATGCCATTGTAACACCAACAAAACCCACTTTCATAACTTATTGGGCTTCGAAAAAGCCAATAACCAAACCTGTACCTTAAAGGCCAAAACCCAAACCCAGTGGGGGCCAATACAAGCCCAAACACAAAACCCAGAGCCCATACCTTTTTAACAAAACCATAAGGGCATGTTGTGTTATTTTCAAAAGTACTTTATAAAGAAAAAGAGCAAAAAAGAGTCAGGGACTGAAAACGCCAATGGCATATTTCTTTTACAATTTTAAAAGCCAAGGACTGTTTTTGTAATTGTGTCCAAAACCTTTCTTTATTCTTTTAGTTATAAACTAGAGGGACCATTATTGCAATTACCCAAAACCCTTTTAATTCTTTTGTTATAAAACGACAAGGACCATAACTGTCACTTTCCAAACTCGTTTATAACTAAAACTCGTCTCGAAAGAAAATGAAAAGAGAACCAAAGTTGAAGGGCCAGTTGTGCACCTTCCCCATTCTTTTCTTTTAAAACCTGAACCACAACAGGGTACTGTAACCACCTTCCCGCCAAACCTTATACCCCCCTCTCCCATGGTTTATAGCCAATACCACTACCCCTAGTACACTTCCCAGCCTGCCTCTAACCATTTCCCACCTCCCCATTACCCCTATAACCCTTCCCTGTTGACAATTCACAAAAACCCGCACCCCCTTCAATGGTGAGATGGTATTCAAAGTGAATGGAGGGCTAGGATTGCTTGGGAAGCTTTGTACTCTCACAGCAAACACAACCCAAGACCAAGTGATGCCTTTGGACTGCTATAAAAGAAAAAAGAGCAAGCCGAAGAAAACACACCATTTTTTACTATGTTTTTTTTAGTGTAATTTAAATTCAGTCTTTCTTTTAAGCATTTTAATGTAATTCAGCTTGTACCTTACGAATTTGAGCAATATATTTCAGTTTTCAAGTTACCTTGCTCTTTGTTTTCAATTTTAAGCAAATTTTCTCAAATAAGCTCTAAATAAGCTCTTTTGAGCTTATTATTTTTAATAAGCTCATTTTTAGCTTATATCCTGTTTTAGTCAATCATTTGTTTATCCTTATCATTTGCATCAAGGATTATGATTACTTGAGTGATTTTAATTTCACTTTGAAGATATAAGGAAGAATAAGCTCAATACTAGCTTATTGAGGTTTAGAGGCTTGGGAGCCACTTAGGTTCAAGTTCCTTTTAAAGCCACTCATTCAACTAGCTCTAGTGCTGAGACTTCCATTTTCAGGTTTAAATTTGTCAATTTCATTTCAGCTATTTCATTTAGCTTAATTCAAATTTTCTGTTTTATCTTATGCTTAAATCCTGTTTACTTAGCTTAGTTAGTTTATAAGTTTGTTAGTTTTAAGGCTGGTTTAGTTTAAAGTAAAGTTAGAATTCACTTTTTCAATTCTGTCATATATAGAGTTAGTTTAAGCTAGTAGATAAACTAGCTTATTATCACAAATAAGCTGCAAGTTTTACTGCTTAAATAGCTTTATTAGGTTAATTTTAGTATAAGTAGATAAAAAGCTTTATAAGTTTTAGTGTTTAAAAGACTTTAGGTGCAATTTAATTTGACAGCTTTCTCTTAAAGGTGTGTTTGGGATTAGTCTACTTTGACTCTTAAAGTCATAATCAACTTGTCAAAACTGTTCATTCATTTGAGTTAGGGTATATGTTGAAGTTTTAAAAAGCTTTTGGAGATTAAATAGTAGAATTCAAAAACTTAGAGTCTAAAATCTCTTTTCTAGCACCAGGGCAGAAGAATGAAGTAGGACATTTTAGGTTTTGGTGTGCTTTTAGTTCCTATTGTTAACTTTTGCCAATTAAGTTGTAAATGCACTTAGTGTATTGTTTAGAAATCCTAAAGCTCAAACCTTAGCCTGCACTAGGTCCTTTGCACATTGCATCAGCAAGCTTAAATGACAGCAACAGCATATCAGTTTATGATCTAGCCATTTCACTCTTAAAATTTCTCATTTTCCATAAGAAAGTTTGAAATCCTTTTACTTAGGTTAGTTCAAGGAACTTAGGTTAGCTTATTTTCAAAAGTTCAGCACTTAAAGTTTAGTAATAAGCTTTCTAGCTTACTTGAAAAAAGCTTAAAAACATTTCATAAAAACTTAGCACTTTTCCATCTTAATTTTCTTTCTAATGTTGTTAACTCTTGGTAAATTTTAGTTTAGATCCCTTTAAAACACATCTTAAGCATCAGTAAGCATCTTTTAGTTTCAATTTTCATTAAGTATTAAGCTCATAATAAGCTCAAATCCAAAAAGCTTGTCAAAAGCCTACTTTCTGTAACAGGAAACTAGCAGCTTAATTTCTAGCTTATTCTTTGGTTAAAAGTGCAAAGTGCTTTTATTAAAGTTACTAGGAATAAGCTGTTTTACAACTTTGTAGTTTTAAGTTTTGTCTGAAAAGCACTTTTTAATAAGCAAAAATAAGCCAAATTCGTAGGGTCTGTTTGGTAGTTTTCTCATAGTTAAGGGGCACCCGTTTCTATTGTAGTGTAAAATTCCAAATATTAGCCCGCCTACCCTGTAGTTTACTTTCTTTCACTTTTTACCCTGTCTTTCTTAATTAAATAAAAAAGTTAATATTTTTGTTTTTAGTTTTATTAAAAATTAGGTTAAAGTTTTAATTGAATAAATTAGGGTTCAATTGGGTTTTAAAAATTAGGGCTTTTGTTTCTATTAATTTTCTGCACCATTTTAGCATATTAAAACCATTTTTCTATATTTTTCCAGTTAAATTTGTATTTTCTAGCAATTAAAATAGATTTTAGTTATTACTTTTTCTTATAAAAATCATAAAAAATAGAAAAATAGTTGAAAAATTAAAATTCTTTTTGCATTAATTTTCATTTTAAATCTAGTATTTTTGAAAAATAAAAGAAAAATTTTAGTGTTAATTTTTAGAAAAAGTTTATTTTTGTTAATTCATTAAATCTTAGAAAAATCATAAAAAATTCAAAAATTAATAAAAAAAATATTTTTCTTTTTTATAAAATTTTCTTTTGTCATTTAGTGTCTAGGAAAAATATAACATTTAGTATAGGTTTAATTTTTCTTAAATTTCAGTCTTAGACCCGTTTTATCCGGTGCGTTTTACCGTTTCTTTTCGTTTTACATTCAAACGACCTCCGTTTTAGTTCTAGTTTTCTTTATTTTTCAAATTAAGTTAATTAGAATTTAATTTTGATTTTTAATTTAATTTAGCATTTATTTTCTTAATTTTTAGTATTTAGGTTTCCCTATAACTAATTTTGTTTCCCGTAGTTTTTAAGATCCCCATTTCCTATATCTGTTTCCCGTAGATTAAATTAGGTTTTATTTAATTAATTTTAGTTGTAATTATATCAGTGTTTCCATCATACCAATATTCTCCATCATTCAATTTCTCATCAAACCAGGATTACTTTCAATTGCAGCCTCGTTGGGACATACGACCCGGGAATATCTCTTCCGGAATCTTTTAACATAGATTCTATCTGGTATTTTAATTCCTCTTAACCGATTGGGCAATTATATTAGGTTGGGTTGCGTAGATGGTAAGGTTCCCTTTCATCTATCGTTTGCGGATACATCAGATACCTGTTGGTATTGTCATCGCGATTCTTAAGTTGGTTTGTTAGCTCGTTGTTTGTTGAGATATCCAACACTCGTGTTGGTATTCTAGGGTGTTATCATAGAACTGGTGTTCTATGTTCTCCGTTTGACGTTTTGATTATTTTCCTTTGTCTAAAGGTGACGATACTTTTTGGTTTGCTTCTAAGACCGTTGGTATGGATGAGTCCTAATGGTTTGTTTGGTTTGCAAGAGTTCTTGTCGTGTTCGTTTTCAAGTAAATTAATATTCTAGTATTGGAATTCTTAAGGTATTTTGGGAGTCAATTTTGCTATCATGATGTTTTTTTTTGTCGAGTCATAAATTCCTTTTCAAAGTAATTTTGTTGTAGTCGATATCATATCGTTTAGGTGTTAAAAACTTCTTTCGAAAATAAAATATATAAACAAAATGCAACACATTTGTTTTGACATATCATTTTGATTTCTTTTTATAAATCATAATTAAATAATTTTATGAAATTTATTTTTTTTTTATTTTTTAAATTTATTTTTACACTTAAAATTATGGCAATATTAACTTGGGTGATTATATTGTTTTAAAATTGATTTGGTATATAAGGTTATGAGAGTAAGTTTCCTTGGGTAAAAGTCTGGTTTTTTGGTACAAGGTTCTTATCTTTTAATTAATGGGTCCGTGGTACGTAGGTAATAATCAATTGGGTGTTTCTAGCATCGTTGATGCGTTTGTTAGGTCTGAGGTTCGTTCGTTATGTCGATGTTTATATTCGGTTGTTTCTTCTTTTGGGATTGTGTGATTTTTAGGTCCATACCAATTGGTGCATGTGAAGTCTGGTATTTCTTCATGGCGTGGTGCTAGAGTTGATGTTAGGACGTATCTTCTGGGTGGTGCGATTGATAGTAGCGAAGCGAATGGAATTATTCGCGATCCCAAGTTGGAAGTATAGAATTCTCGTTTTACTTTTGATTGAGTACTCTTATGTTATGGGGAGCGATTGATGTAAGTCGTATGAGAGAATTAGTTGTTGAGGCATAAGGTTGGGATGGTATGCCACAAGAAGGTAGTTAAAATACCTTAGTGAGTAAAAAGTGTTTAAGGTTCGTGAGGAAACAAACTAAAGAGGATGCGAGGTCTCGTAGGAAATCCAAAGCATATGAGTCGAAATTTAGTAGTAGTATGTGAGCTTCACGAAGTGTTTCTCAGGATTTAGTGGGTTTTACCCCTCGTCGTGAAGAAGAATTTCGTATTGAATTAGTACAAGGAGCGACGCTAATTTGCGAAGGCTCGAATCGTTTAAACGCCTTTAGAAAGGCAAAAGTTGTTGGAATGATTGAAAGAGTTGCAAGGTAAAGGTTGGCTCGAATAATAACTCGTGGTGGGAAGTGTCTGTATTGCTTGATAGGAAGGAAGGTGGGTAGTTTAGGATGTGCCTGGATTATCTCGAGAAGAGTGGGATAGAAAATTCGTTCGGATTGTCACCAAAGGAGGGTGTACAAGGATGACGTAGCTAAGATTTTTTTTAGGATGCGTAATGGACACGTTGAAGTTTACGGCTATGCCTTTTGGGTTAACCAATGCACCAGCGACTTTCATGGAGTTAATGAGCCGGGTGTGCATGGCCGTATATAGACAAGCTAGATAACGTATATATTTAGACGATATTTTAAACCGACCTGAAGTCTAAGGAGGAGTACGAGTCGCACGTTAAGATGATCGTAGAGACACTGAAGGAAGAGAAGATGTACATAAAGTTTTCCAACAACGTGGAAGCGGAGTAAAGAGGAAGCTATCTAGATGTGGAAGGAATCAAATGGGTAATGAGCCGATCTTGGCATTACCGGAAGGAGCAGACGATTTTGTAGTATATTATGACGCGTGAAGTAAGGATTTGGAAGCATGCTTGGAAAAAGGGAGAAGGTGATTGCTTGTACGTCGCGACAATTGAAGGTTCTTATGAAGGATTGTATGACTAACGTGGTAGGTTTTGCCATATAATGCTTGAGGCATTAAGTGAACGAGACATACAGAGCAATCTATACGGATCATGAATGTCTCCAACACACTTTTAATCGGAAGGATTAAACATGAGGCAAAGATGATGGATGGATGTTATTTAGTGAGTTTGATCTCAAGGCCAAGTACCATCTGGGAAAGGCAAATGTAGATGTTGTACCGTGGAATAGGAAGAAGGAGTAAAGCCAAGGATGAGTTCGAGCTAGATTTACGACAATCCGATCTAGGTTTGAGAAAAGGATGTTGGTGGTATAAGATAAGATGTCCAAAGCAAAGAACGCGTCAACATAAGATGTTGCGTGGCTTGGACCAACGAGTGTGAAAAGAGATGGAGAGTGGTTCATATTGGTTGGACAAGGTTCGGACCTCCATTTGGAGAGATGTAAGGACCTTGGCTATTGAAGAGGCGTATATGACAAAGTATTCTATCCATCCTGGAGCGGATACGGTGTTATGTGGTTTTAGGTTAACTAATCGATGGTCGAGTGTCAAGGGTCTTCAGGATTGTTGCTACAACCTGAGTTACTCGAGTAGAAGTGGAAAAAAAATAACTAAGGATGTTATTGCTAAGTTACCAAGTTTGAATAGTGGATACGATGTGATTGGGTGTAGTCAATGGACTGACTAAGTCACCCCATTCCTAGCTATGCTTAGGACAAGTATGGTAGATTTTGGAGGTAATTAGAATACTCATTTTCGTAAGATGAGTTTTTCCCAAGGTGGGGATTATCATTCATGTATGGATGTGCTTCATTTGAAACATAGTATGGAAAGGAATGTAGGTTACCGTTTTATGGGCCATAACTGGAGAGAGTGAGTTGAATGGATCGAATTTGGTGCAAGAAACAACCAACAAGACAGTGGTAATACGAGAAAGGCTTGAGGCGGCCAAATTGTCAAAAAAAAAGTTAGCTTGGTAGTAATGGGAAACTTTTGCATTAATGTTGATAGGTTATGGAGGGTAGAAGGTCTCACCTTGGAGAGGTGTAGTACGTTTGGAAAGAAATACAAGTTAGAACCGGGTTATGTAGGACCATTTGATATCCTTGGATGGATTGGGCCTATAGTTCGGTTGAGAATTTCTGTCTTATGAGCTGAGTATCTACATTTGTCGTAAGCAAGATATCGTTGGAAGTATTAATTTGAGATGGGTACGTAAGGTTCTTGGTAGACCTTAGTACGCCCTTAAATGTTTTGTGTGGTTTTAGTTAAATTTATTTTATGAATAAACTCGAAGTCGAGGCAATTCTTCAAAAATGTTAAGCTTTATAACAACTTATAACTTGGTTTCAAGACAGTTCTTGTTTGATGAGTTGCGAGGCCGGGTTGTAAAATGACAGTTGTTCAACAAGTTGTTACAACAATTAAGGGTTTGATGAGTTTTCTCGATTCGGTAAAAAACGGGAAGAGGTTCAGGTAGTCGGATGTTTCTTTTCGTGTTGAGTTGTTGTGTTACTAATTGCACCCTTGTGAGGGTAAGCAAAGTCACTAGCAGTTGGATTCGGATTGTAGAAGTTGGATAAGATTAAGGTTGACAATACTCTTTGTTTTGTCAAGGAACCGTTGATGTTGTGGACCGAGAGGTCATGAGTAAAAGTATAGTATGATAGCATTAGTGAAAGTTCGTTGGGATTCGAAGCGTGGTCCTAAGCTTACTTGGGAACGCAAGGATCAAATGAGGTCAAGGGAGTTAAAGCGTAATGGGAATGTTATGGTTGTAAATTGTTGGAATTCAAAGTGTAACTTTGAGTTAACATGGGTATAGGGTTTTTCTAACACAATCATAGTAGCAAGAATTTTTTATGAACAGCAGGACTACTTGGAAAGATAAGTATCCTCGATTAATTGTTGGTAGTATAGAGTTGACCTTCTAGTTAAATCTCGGACGAGATTTTCTCAAGGTGGGAAACTGTGACAAACCATGACTGAGCAGGTTAGTCAAAAACCGTTGTGTTGACTTATGTGCCCTGTTGCAATGTTTGATTTTATTGATTTTATGTCAGTTTATTGTGGTTTTTGTGCGTTTTATGTGAGTTATTTGGTAATCAATCAATTGAGTGTGTTCATCTCAATGAGCATTAGATTTGATGGTTGAATTGGTTGAGTTTCATTTCTTTATTCATTTTAATGACAAGGAAATGATTATTGAGATTTGAGCATTTTCGTGTTAAGTGTGTAAGTATAAGTACGTATATGTATTTTCGTGTTAGTAATTTAAGATAAATTTTGACTTTAGAAGTTTAGTTGAGAAAATGTAAAATTTCTATTTTTGAAAAGTTAGGTTGGAAATGAAAAGTTATTTTTAGAAAGGTAGGAAACTGCCTTTATGCAAAAAGGTTCAGCCAAATAATTAAATTTTTTTACAAAAACTTAAGGTTATATTTGTAAATATCTAATTAATAAAAAAATAAATATTTTTTTTATTGGATGAATAGTGTTTCCGAATTTTAAAGGATTAAAAAGAAAAAAATAATTAAAATACTAATCCTAATCTAATAACTAGTTAGAGTTAGTTTAGGATTCTACCTAGGGTGCCTATATATACTAAACCTAGAATCCCTAATCCCCCATACCACAAGTCGACCGGCCATAAGGAGGGGGAAAAGAGAAGACGAAATTTTTTAGGGTTTCGCATTAAGGTATGATCCGATCTTTTAATTCTAGTTCGTTTATTTTTCTAGTAACTTAGTTATGATGGATTATGGTTTAAAATAGGGTTATATTTAGGGTATTTACTTTCTAGAAATTTTATGATATATTATTGTTAGTTTAATAGTTTTGATTATTTAGATTAGCCGATATGATCATGCGTTAGGCTTAGATCACTCGAATTAGGTGTTTATTCACTGCAGAAAGTTGGCCGGGTTTGTAACGAGCATAACTTCGGGTCTTAAAAGATTAAATCATTAAATTTACAATATACTGGAGATAACATCAGAAGTCTACTTTCTAGATAAGTCGGCCTCCATAAGTTTTTATGGTCGGGAGTGGGAATTACTAAGCGTTTTTATAATTACAGTAGTGGTCAAATGGTCATTACAAAATTAGTGTGTAAAATAGTGACGAATTTCAGTTTTGGTTTTGATTTTTCTAAAAATACTTAGACACTTAGTTAGAGGCTCTAAGTCACGTGGAAGTTAGCTCATATATTGTGTGTGACCTCTGAATTTTTGGCTAAGGTCTTGTGATGTTCTTAGTTGGGTAATTAATGCCATTATTTTAGAAGGTCATATTTGGTATGGATTTTAAACACTTTGATTAATTGGAATTTCTAAGGGGTATATTATAAAAGGGTAGTGACTTAGGGAGAGTATGAGAGGTTCATAGGACATATATGTAGCATGGTGAATTTTTGTTTGAATTATGGGAGTGTTTTAAGTAGTGCGTTTAGGGCACGCAAGTACATTCCGAAAAGGTGAGAGTAAAATTCTGCTTTAAACCAGAAAGTTTAAAGAGTTGCATTCAAGTTATAATTGAAAATATGTAAGAATGGGTAAAGGTTTTAAATGTTATAGGACTATGCTAATAGCCTAGGTATCCATCATAGTTGAAGTTTCATAATAATTGGGTTGATTGGCTAATTGATGGTAAGCTAATATATGTTTTATTTGTTTAGATTGTTCGTGGAGATTTTGTGAAGTTTTTGATTGGATCTTTTTTGGAAGATAAGCTTCGGTGAGTTTCATAGCCCTTTTACTTGTGTTTTATTAGGGTGGAAAATGATGAAGTGTTTAACTGTTTTATATTACTGTGATTATTTGCTAAGTGTGATTTTGCTTTGTATTTGTTCGGTTGGGAAGTGGTCTTTACTACTCAACTCAAACCAACTAAAGGGTTGAAATAATACCTACTGATTTATGGCACGCTCCATGGCTTAGTGATCAATTGGAGTGGAATTTGTGGCACGCTCCATGGCTTAGTGATAAATTGGAGTAGAATATGTGGTTAGTTAGGTTGGGAGTGGTCTTTATTACTCATTTCAAACCAACTGAAGGGTTGAAATAATACTCACGGATGTGTGGTTCCGGCCTAAGTGTAAGTTCCAGCTGGTAGACTTTTAGGTGCGTAAGTGACATATGGATCGGGGGTAACGTTCCTACCTAGTTAGTTGAAATGGATCGGTGTGGTAACGTTCCTACCAAGTTGTTGTAATGGTTATCTAGGAGGTAACGTTCCATTCCTTGTATGTGCATTGCTGTTAGCATAATTGTCATATATGTTTTGATAATCGCAGGAGTAATTGATTTGAAAATGTAATAATGTGTTGTCTTTAACCTATGACTTCTCTCAACTTTGCGTTGACGTTTTAAGCATTATTTTCAGGTGAGCATGATGGAAATAAGATTGAAAGAAGTGGCTAGTAAGAGACCATAGGATGTCATGAAGATCTTTATTTCTTGTCTTGAATTTTTGCATTGATTGAATTTGAATATATGTTGCATGTCTCTTATTGGCGAGAACTTCATTTTCATCAATAAAGACGCCTTTTATGTTTTTGTTAGTTATGGGTATTGTTATGACACTTTGTGTCTATACTTTACTTTATTGTATTGCAATATTTGTATTCTCATATTAGGGACACCATGTGGTTGTGATGACTATCAATTTGTTTACGCCGTCGCGTTTCTGCCTTGGCGGGGTGTGACATGTACCACTTTATACAAAACTTTACATCATTGACTTATAGACGTATCAACGAATAATCGATCCTTCATATAATTCCTTCGGTCTAAGCTTTTGCGAAACGATTATCTTCAAACTTTCCTCCTCTTTTTGTTGCGATTTTTCTATTTTTTTCGTTTTTTTACTAACTACGAACTCGGTGTAATTTCACCATCTTCGCGATCATAATAACTCCGGATAATTCCTTCGATAATTCTTCATTCTTCGGACGTACCAAATAGTGTTGGTTTTAGTAATAATACATGAGTTTGATACTTTATAATTTCTTATTTGCATTGATACATTTTTTTCCAAACCAGACCAAAGGTAGAAAATTAACACAAGACTCGAGAATAATATTTTACACTTTAATGCAACTAGCAACTGATAAATAGACTTAACTTATTTAACAGGGTAGGCTGAAGGTGTCTATCATTACCTAATCCTACCATTAAAATAAAGATTAAAAAAGATGTAACAAAACATAACAGTTAGGTGTTATTCCGAAAGGGATTGGCTTTATTGGTTTTTCTTGGGGTATCTCTACTATTAAGTTAAGAGTATTCATAAGGGTTTATACGGGGATTTAACTAACCAGTGTAGTTAGTTAATAAAACAACATATAAAGGCTTTTTAGGTGTAATCCTAGAAATTTACCAATTTAAACAAGTTACTCCATCTAAATCCATAGTACTCATTATTGTGGTCTCAAATAAATATACCAAGCTAAGTTCTAAAGTCTACAACATCATCGGCACACTCATATTTTTGTGGAATTTAGGTAAACATTTGGAAACGGATAAGGTTAAATTCTCACAATATCTAATAAGGGTTATTGTGTGCAGGTTATGTAACAAGTAATTTCACAAAAGTATGCTTGAAAAAATTTTAAATTTAAGCATTTTATGTGAAAAATAAGACAAGTATACTTTCTAATTCCTATCCCCCCACTTGAATTATACAACGTCCTCATTGTATAGATAAAACATTAAAAATGGGAATTAAAAGAATTAGAATGAGAAATTCCCATGATGTTTTGCTCGGTTGATTCTCCATGTAGCGTTTATGAGCAGGAATGTATTGTGCGAAAGCGGGTCTGAATCCTAGCACGAACAGCACACACAGAATTCTAGAAAATATGCAGTCCACCAAATCTTTTCGTTTAGAAGGTTTCTTAGGGTATTAAGAAATAAAGTAAAAACAAGTTCAATTTCTATCTCTGTATATTCGTTGGTTAGACTCGAAATAAAAACCTAAAAATTGTACAGGAATTTGATACGCCGTATCTATACCCCAGGATACGCCGTATTGATACCTGTGTCGAATACGCTGTATTCGTTTAATGAATACGTCGTATCGACTGTGCTAAAAAATTAAGACTGGATAACATCCAGAAGGTCAATACGCCGTATCCATGGGGTTTGGATATGCCGTATAGACAGTCTGGGAAGACAGACTTGATACAAAATTGAAAATACATTCTGAGTTGTCTCCCGGCAAGCACTTTTGTTTACAGAAAAGTCTTTAAGTTAGACTTGCCCCAAATTTAATCCCATCCTTATAAAACAATTTGGGGTCGAACGGGATGCCAAACGGCACCTATAAATTCTTTAAAAGATTTAATAGCATCCCTTTGATAAGATAATGACAAGTCACGATTTTAACACTTAATTCCTTGATAAAATTTTTAGTTTTGAAAAATTTATTAGATGTATCATGACTTGTTTCCAAAATCTTATTTGACCCATGTTCATATGCACCAACATCGGTATTTATTACATTACCCCCCGAAGATTGTTCAATATCGATTTTATCATCATCATTGTCCTTATCTGATTTTAAATCATTGGGATAAATTACGTTAAAAGGAAATAAATCATTAAAGCACATAACGTTTTGTTCCTCTTCATCACATTCAGATAATGATGTTTCATCTTTCAAATTAAATTCATCGATATGTTGAGGACTTAAAGTGGGTTCAGTTAACAAATCTGATTTAGACGTTGGAGCATTATTGTAAACAATTGATGGAAATTAATTTCAAAATCTTTGAAGAAGTCTAAATCATCAAAACAATTGACTGTAGGCTCAGGTGATGGAAGTGAAGGCATGACTTTTTCATTTTCCGAATCCGTTTTCAAATCATTGGCAGATTTTTTTTATAAGAAAACGAGTTTTTGTCAAAAACTACCATGTAATCTTCATCGTCGAAATCGTCAAACGAAATTCTAAAGTCAATTTCATCGTTAAGAGAACTTACCTTGAGTTCACAAGAAAGTGTTTTTTCAGACGATACCTCATCATTAAAGGCTATAGCTGGAAATTCAGTTTCAACGGATCCGAGGTCGTGAATGTCTTCATCATACCAGATTTTACCATACTTAGCAGTTTCCCAGTTAAACACTTTTCCACGTTTTCAAGCTTTTTCTTCATCGAGCCTGATGTAATCCTCTATAGTCATGTTGGGGTTGTCCATTTTAACCTGTAATAAATTCGCTAGGAAAGAAAACTGTCAAATAGCTTAATACGCCGTATTGATGATAGAGTCGAATATGCTGTATTGGACAGAAGGTTGGATACGCCGTATTCAATGGTCATAGATACGCCATATCGAGTTGTCGACCAGAACAGTGTATTAGGAAAACAATTAAATTAAACAATTAAATATACAAGCAAACAATTAAACTAAATTACACTACTCCTAAGGGTTAGATATAAATTCTAAAAACCAAAATATAGAATAAAAATCAAGATTAATTTTTACTCCCCGGCAACGGCGCCAAAAACTTGATGTGTAGTTGTGTGGTGTATATTTTTATGATTCAAGTTTTAAAATTTTATTTTGCCGACTTAACCAAAAACAACACTTTAACGAGCAGTGTATCCGATCGGTGGTAGATTTGTGGTAAGTAGGGTGTCAAACACTTGAAGCGAGGTTAAATATCTCAATTTATTAATATTTTGGTTTACTAATCTAAGTTAATTCTAATCTAAGTCAAACCTATGCTAATCCTATGTTAGTTCTA